>JAOYSI010015123.1:0-38248 GCA_025775065.1 Hiodon alosoides | reverse complement strand
TGGGGCTTATAAACACACCAGCCTGGACACTGCGCGCCCCGCCGCCCCTCACCTCGTGGGGCTGATAAACACACCAGCCTGGACACTGCGCGCCCCGCCGCCCTCACCTCGTGCGGCTCGATGATGTGCAGGACTTTGGGCTTGGGCTCGTCAGGGTGGCGCACGCGCAGCCTCTCGGTGGCCATGCCCAGCTCATCGATGGCCGACACGTGGTCCCGCAGCACCATCCAATACTCGTGCAGCAGCTGCACTCCGACACAGGGAAAACACAACCACAAGTGCCTCAAACGCTTGGCATTGCAGGGTGATTGAAAAACACTGTGTGAAAACACACTGCACTGGCGCATACCTTGTACTCCTTCTTCCAGGTCTCCAAAAGCTCCATGAAGGTGTTGCCCTCCTCCACTAGCGCATGGTCCATTCGCCGGGCCTTGGCGAAGGACAGGATGGCCTTGAGGGCGCGCTCTGTCTCGCTGGTCGCCCACAGGCCGCGGCTCGTGGTGGGGAGCCGGTCGTCCACCAGGCCCTCTTCGTCTTCAATCATCTCCTCAAATATGGCCGTCTGTCCCTTCACACTGCCAACAGAACAGAGCAGAAGCCTTTTCACTGTGCACCAAACGTGCTGTATACCCTCTGGCTGCAATCTGCACCAGTACACGACACAGTCAATGTAGAATCAGCAAATCTTTCAAATTTTAAAACTTGAAAATTCTATATCACACACAGTTTTTAGGCATCACTCATTGTTATAAAAAAAAAAAACAGCAATTAACCTTAATAAAAATTTAAAAACGTTTTTATCAAGAGTACTTACGTGTGAGAAAACAACTTGGACTCGTAGTCAGTGAAAAGCTCATCAGCTTTGCAAAACACACAGCTAAAATACGAGCAAACGTATTATAATATTAGTGACATTAAATATACATAACTTCAAAAGATGGCAGTCTGTCCTTTAGTTTCGGCTGATTTATGTCGAGGGGAACCCGAGAAAACTACTGGTTTTCGCGCTTTCGGCTACCGACTCATTTGTCTCGAGTTTCCTGAACAAAAACCTTAAGACGTACTTGTTGAGGGGCAGTCGTACAGGCCTCAGGTGGCAGACGGTGGCCTCTTCAATGACCTTTTTGGATGGCGGGCCTTCCAGCTTCTTCACGGCATCCTGCACAGTCTTCTGGGATTTCATGAGGTCGTCCATTTGAGTACTGAGCAGAAACATCAGGCCACGGCCGTCGCGGAACCTGAGGGAATGACGTCATTACAGGAGCGTGAGTCATATGACCTTTTACAGACACTTAATATACTTAGTAGATACAGTGTTTTCTAATGTCTTTCTTGCTAATTTTTTCTGCATATTAACCTTTGCAACTTTTACAATAATTATATTCCTGAATGCTATTGGAGGAAAAAGTAGGGGACATGTCAGTCAGTACTGCATTCTTTAAAAAGAAAACCCCCTTACTTGTCTGCCAAGGACATCCGGGCAGCCTCTTGCTTATAATTGCTGGTCAGCTCGTTCTGAATACGAAGAACCAGGTCATCGTCGATGGAGTACTGGATCGCTCGCTGAATCACATCCAGCCACCAGGGGGACCGTAGGTTTACCTGCAGCACGGGGAAACGACTGTAGGCCAACAGAGCTACCGGACCCAATGCCACCTGCCTCAGTCACGTCAACGCTGACACTAAGCAGGCGCAAGGGGCTAGAGCTTTCCAAAGGCTCCTTCATTGGCCAGACTTCACCAACACATCCCCCCTCGAGTTAGCTTGATGTCCCGTCACCCATCAAAGAATGCTAATTCATTTTGAGGAGGTTCAAGGGCACTGACTTCTCGCTTCAGGTCCCGAATGGTCAGCAGGATGGGCTGCAGGGCCTGGTGGGCCTCCGACACCTCAGAGTTGGACTTGGTCATGTAGTGCTGGCGCAGCTGTTCCGCCTGGTGAGAGACATTCCGCAGGGTCAGCGGGTGCACAGGCTGGCAGTCAGACTAATATGCAGGCAGACAGACAGTCACACAGGCGCATGTACAGACAGACAACCGTGCATACAGGCAGATACACACATACACGCGGGGGTCTCTCAATAGTAGGACCCCTTAGTCCTAATAGTAGTGCCTTTTTGATGCCAACATTTTTAACTACATTAAAAACTGCACATATTGATTACTGATACCAACAACAGGGAATTCCACTTGAAGAGAACGCTTTATTCTTACCACTTTGAGGTGTTAATTAAATGGCCTCTGGCGTTGTTTGGCTTAAATGATATTACAGACACACATTACAGAAGGGTGTAGATCAAAACACTATTACTATAGATCTACTGACGTTATGACTTTGGTTGCTTGTAGAGGAGCTCTGGTCTGAGTTCCCCTGTAATTCAATTCATATACACGCATACAGCCAAACAGACGCATATACACACAGCGACAGGGCGGGATAGCGTGATCTCACCTCCTCCTTTAGCCGATCATCTCTCAGCGTTGGCGGGATTCCTGGGTGCTTTGCATTCAGCAACTCCATTAAATTGTGCGTGGCGTGCAGCCTCTGTTAGCAAGCAATGAACATGGCAGCATGAAGACCCACCCTTGGGCAACCCTAAGGATACACCATGCTGGGCTAAACGGACAGGCGGTCAGTGGGCCACACCCACGGCCAGGACCTCATTTTTTTGACTGGACCACACTCAGGTGCTTGTGATTAAAAGGGGTTTTAGACTGTTCCTGGCTGTGGTTACACGCAGCTTTAGTTAGTGTTAAAAGTGGAAAATTGATTTTTCTAACCCAATCAGGTATTTATGTTTTGCCATATTGAGTTTGATTAACTTCAAATGGCCAATTAGAGTGTTAAACCAGCCCACTGTCTCCCTGTGTCTGACTACTCGCGGACTACAGTGTGCAACCGCGTTCTCCGGTATTAGCGCAGGGCAGGCAGCAGCAGGAAAGGCCAACGGCGGCTTGGAGACTGGGTTTGCTGCTGACCTGAAGGGAGTCCGTCTTCAGCCTGTCTTTGTGCTCCTCCGAGGAGCGCAGCACCTCCCTGTAGAGCTCCACCGCCTCAGCAAATTCAACTGCAAAAGACACGGCTCTGTTTCCACCTCCGCTGCCACACACACACTGAGGAATATTTACACTGAAAACATAGTGTAAAATACACACATGCTGAGCACAGTTATCATGAAGTAAGGCAACTTCTTCTACATTTACACACATATATATATATATATACATACACATATACATTATATATATATACATATATATATATACACATATACATATACATATATATATATATATACATATACATATACATATATATATATATATATTATATATATATATAAATCTGTGTGTGTGTGAAAGATGACAAAAAAGAATGTCCACTGGTCTAATATTAACCTGAAGGAACGTTGTATGAACACTACAGCCTGGTTTTAAAAGCTAGACCACTGAAGATGGACAGTGAAGGGGAGTTAAGAGGGGAGTTCCGTACTTCGGATGATGTGGATTCCTGCCAGGCCGTTGAGAGCACAAACCAGCTGCCTGTGCGCCTCCTCGCACTCCATTCTGCACTTTTTCTGCAGCGACTTCAACAGCTCCTCCATCGTCATGGTGCTGCGTGGGCCGCACAGACAGACTTGTACAGCAACACAACGGCTGTTATGCATCGAACCTTACGATTCAGCGTTTCTCAACCCGGGGTGTGGGTGCACGGCCTTCCCCCAGGGGGGTACGTGGGAAGAGTTGGTTGAGATCCACTGCTCTAATAAAGCGCAAACCAAAACACAGACTGTGCATACAAATCTAGACTCATTTAAACCATAATTTACTCAAAAAGGCAATGAGCAGCATACTTGCTGAGCTCATATATAAATGACCGCAGATTGTTCTGCAATGGGTGGACCCACTACGTAGCATAAAATGCAATTTGGCTTCAGATAAGATTGGGATTACCTCTTCTGGAAAGGCAGGAACTCCCCTCTGACGGCCTGGGGGTGGCAACAGGCTTGCCTTAGCCTGAGCAGAGGGTACAGGATGGTGTTGACCGTCCGCCGGTCCAGGCTGCCCAGCCTCAGGGTCCAGTCCGAGATCTTCCTCAGCTTGACTAGGGCATCCTGGGAGCAGACCTCATGTTGGCGGTGATAGAAGTGTCCCTCGACCGGGGAGAAATTCAACCAGTGGACCTCCTCTGTCTGAGGAGGGATCTGGATCTAGAACATTTTTTTTTTTTAAATAAATAAAAGTTATAACCTTGGCCCAAACATTGATAGCAGATATTCTTAAATGAAATTAACTTTCATCACACCTGGTCGATTACATCTTTTTTAGCTGACCGCCACAAGAGTTGACCGATTATGTTGTAAAGAGGTTCTGAGTTTCCATGGCAATATGGGCGGTAGAGTAGTTGGTCCCACCAATACTTCACCCAGAATGGGTCAACTCCAAGAAATAGCACAAGACCGTACAGATCTGCATCATAAAGAACCCAAAAATCAGAGAAGGGGAAAGAGACAACTTGCAGAAAAATGAATAAGGAATACAGAAAGTATCAACCAACCAGACAGCAGATAGCTGTTATCCATAGGTATAGAAGGTATCCAGTATGCTACCCTACTCTATGTTTGGCTCACCTTCCAGACCTCTCTGTACTGGAGTTCCGCTGACACACCAGCGATTGACTGAGGAGAGGCGCAATGCCATTTCTGCTGCCTGAGGGGGACAAAAGCAAAGTAACATTGCAGGTGGACTTTCCATCAGAACTCTAGCAGAGTCACTGTCACAATCTTCTGTCCCTGTGATCCCGACCTTGGCGGTTGTGCACTCCACCATCTGGGCCTCATCCAGGCAGACCCTCCACCACTCCACCGCCACCAGGGGGCTCGGCACCGCCATGTAGCGCTTCTGGTTGCGGAAGCGCCGCCCGTCCTTGCTGTTGCTGTGGGGGATGTCTACGTAGTTTAGCTCAGTCCGGAGCACGTCGTAAGTGGTGATGACCACGTCCTGCTCGGCCAAAACGTGGGGCTGGATGAATCCATGTTTCTTCACACCCCCGTAAACCTGACAACCAATTGGTAACAATGCATTTTAAGTGGTTTGCAAAGTTACTTGGTTAGTATTAGTAATTTGGAAAAAACGCATTTGGTTTGGAGACTGATGCTTTTACCAAATGTTGACTATAATATGTAGCAATTTAGTATATTCACAGTCCAGGTCAGCACAAAACAATCCCTTAAATTATATATTACCTTTGTGCCAATGCTATCAACGTTAGAAAATGAGTAGCGACCACTGCCAATAGAGGCCTTACCAAGACCCGGAGAGAGGAGGAGCGAATGTGCCGGTTGATCTCCTCCACCCACTGGTGGCAGATGGAGCTGGGCGAGATGATGAGGGTGGCGCCGGTGGGGACGGGCGTCATAGCCACCAGGCAGTGGGGGCAGTAGAAGGGGGTGGTGTCCAGGCTCTCCGCCTTGTAGTTGACGCACTCTGCATGTTGCCAGAGCAGGCAGTTCAAACACTGCACCCGCGCCTTATAGTCCGCCAGGCCCAGCTCGCCACAGATGCACTCGAAGCGGTAGTCGTTTGTGTTGAAAGGCAGGACCACAGACGCCCTGGTAGGGATGGCGCCCTCCAGTGGACTCTGAGGGCTCGGCTGGACGTTTTCTTGAAGACGCCCCGTTTCATCCCCTGCTGATTCGCCGCTTTCCTGTGGGACGGTGCACGCGTCCTCGTCTGGTTTGACGGGGCGCTGTTCCTGACAAACCGGATGCACGTCCTGCACTTTGGTGTGGGGTTGGTAACTGCAAAGCTGTCCCACCGACGGGTCGCCTCGCAGGGGGGAGCAGCTTTCCAAGGGAGAGGGAGGCAGCGGAGCGCTCCTGTTCAAGCCGTCCCCCAGAGGAGGGGGCTCGGCAGTTTCAGAGCCAACGACAGCCCCCTTCCCCTGCCCTGAAGACCGGCGGAGGGATCTCCTTTGCCTGTCGTCGGGGACGGCAGGCTTTTGCTGTGAGTAAACGAAGAACAAACTAACATTTAGCCGTACAGTAATGCGAACGTTTCTTCCCCGAATCCAATGTAATAAAAGATAATCAGGAAAGGTGACAAGATCTACTTTCAGCACATGGTTTGCAATGTTTCTCCTGCTGTAAATATCGACAACAATATCATTTTAATATGTTTTTTTTAAAACAGTTTCATAACAACAGAAATATGAAATAATGGCTTAAGAAAAGCTGAATTACACACAGGTTTGGCAGCACTCGTCTTCTTCTTGGTTTCTTTGTAGTTCTTCCCCAGGTTGAAGGAGCCAGCCAGTCCACGACCTTTGACCTGTTCCACCAGTTCCTCTTTGATGAGCTTGCTCAGGGTCTTCTTAATGTGACCGCGGTTCTTTAGCAGGTCGTAGCCATACGTGGCGCGGATGTAGGTAAAAATAGCATTAACTGAGGCCCCTTTCCCAACTCGCATCTCCTTGATAGCAGTAAGAAGCATCACGCGTATAGCTGTATAGACAAAAGAGAAACTAAACATAGTTTTAGCAACAACCCGCAATGTATATATACAAGCGGTATGTTGCTAATACTCAAAAACACGTTAGCCAGCGTATTATCAAATCATAAAAATGCGATTATTGGCTTTAGTGGCTAGTTTTGATTTGGTTCCCGCCCAGTTCTCTTACCTGGATGGGATATTTTCTCCTTGGGTCGTGTCTCACACTTAAAGCAGTCAGTGTTCTCGCTTTCTGTAGGTGGAGGCGGGACAAAATAGTTTACCGATCTTCCCTGGAAACCAAAAAAAACATGTTGGTCAGAACAACAAAGCTCAAGCAAGGCTGGTAAGACGTAACGGGATCACATGATCGCGACGCGAACACGTGATTCGGCGAGCGCTCACCGCAGGCAGAGTGAGGCCGTCGTGCTTCAGGCCCTGCCGCATGTTGGTCAGAATTAGGGCCAGAACCTCCACTGTCTTCCCCAGACCCATCTCATCGGCCAGGATGCCCCCAGGCCAGTCTATCCCGGCCAGAGGAAACTCCCGGATCAGGCTGAAACGGGGAACACAAACCAGGATAAAACATTTGTTGGGTCTGCATATTGATGCACTTACATTTTTTTTTAAGTGCATCCAAAAAAAAAAAAAAAGCATGTTTCAGATTATAGAATGTATTATCCAATCGACTGTTTTTTTTTTCTAGTGTTTTTCTTGTGTCCTTACTAAATTCTTTACTTTTTTTTGAATACTTTACTGGAGTACAAGATAATCAGACAAGACAGAAGATGGTACAGAGGATTCTTCACAATGTGTCTTACCAGCCCGTATAGGGGTTGTAGAATAGCTTCTTTCCACACAAAGTTACCACTTCTCGCCAAAGGAAATGTAGGGATTTTTCTGAAAAATCAAGGCGCTTAATTGCTTAAATGTTTAAATGCATTCACTATCATCTGTTGTCTGTATTCCTTTCTGACTCAAAGCTTAATTATATGGCTATATATAAGTTGAGCATAAAAAATTTAAGTAATTATTTCAAGAAAGTCTCAATCAAACTTACATCACGAAATTTGCGTTACAACATGCTCCAGTCTGACCATCTCTATGAAGGCAACATAGTCCACAAATCACAAATTCAGCGTTAAGCTATGCCTTTCTTTAGTCCAGGAACAGGGTTTCCGACTCCAGCTCTAGTATCAAATCTGAGTCTTGAAGGCAGTGAACTTTGCCTTTACACAAAATGTAAACGGTTGATTTTTATGGTATGGGCAGATGTCAACACCTTGCGACACATCAGTTCTGTACTTCTCCCTCCTTAGCATCCAGTCGACAGCCTGACACTGGTAGGGTCTGAGTATGGGAATAAGAGCCTCATGCTGGACGTGCAGAGTCAGGTCCCGGCCTTCCCTCTGGTGGAGGTGCCTGACGTAGTCGTACAGCTCTTCCACATTCTGCCGCTCCATGTCCGTGTCACTCTCCTCCTCTTCATTCCCAACGACTTCTGCAGGGGAATACCAGAGTTACTGAAACCTGGCAATGGAGCAAAATTACTGAATTAATCCTGGAGATGCAAATATAGAACCACGTGAAACCGTATGTATTGTCATGTCGGAACAGAAACCTGATGTTCTGACGCCGGTAAATAAATTACATTCAACTGCTTTTAAAATCATTCGTTTTCTGAGACTGGGAAGGTCTAAGCACAGGAATACCAACAGCTATTTTACTGGGTTATCTAAATAAAAATGTATTCCAAAGTTACCAGGGATCACGAAGTCATAAAAACGCTCCATTAGCTTCTGTATAAGCTGGTTCACTTTTCTTATCCGTCCATTCCCTTCACTCAGGAACTCAGGTCTTCCTAAACCAGCTTCCAAGATGAAAATTCCCACCTTGTATCAAAAAAAAACAAAAAACAAGCAAGATTGATTAATTGTGATATTGTGGAAATATAGTGAAATATCCTCCACGCTGATTTTGATATTCCCACAGAGAATATACAATTAAAAACAGCTCTCAGTTAAGTGCAGGTACATTAACATTTCTTATTTGATCCCTTATCATTTATTTTCTCTGACTTTGGTTTCCTATTTATTCACATGAAGCTGCTTACCTTGATCAGCACCTCTCCTTGTTTATGGCAAAGCTGAACGACTCTTCTCCGCTGCAACCACTCAAGGTCCTCCAACATCGTCCTACCAAGGGAGCACTCGACGGGACAGACGAGTGCACAACTGCTCCCAAACTCTTCCTGGCTTCCCGTCTCTCCATCCGTGGAAAGACTCACAGTGAGCTTGTCACCGCTCCCCTGGAGAGAAAGCCTCCTATTCTCGACGCTTGAGTGGAGCTGCTTGGCATGAAGGCTGAACTCCCCTATCTGTGCTGCCCAGACTTGGTCCGCCTCAGAGACAGGGACCACCTTGAGCATGAGAGACGCGGGCCGGTCCGAGGACGAACACGGGGCCTCCTCCCCCGGTTCTGAGAGCACCAAGCAGCTGGAACAGTTGGCCTCGAGATCCTCTTCGCCGGCAGTCGGGAGAGCGGCAGGAGAGGGGAGAGAGGACGGAGCCAGGATGATGTCTTCATTCCGCCGATCCTCGTGCATATTCCAGTTTAGCTTCTTTTTTGCTTCCTCGTCCACCCTCACGGGGGGAGCGCGTTTTCTCCTGCTACTCATAGAGAAGGCCTCTGCGAGTCAAGGGACAACCAAAGCCACGTTGTAAGAGTAATTCTTCATATACAGACACTTTTTTTTTCCAGTCAAACTGTTACATTGCCCTTCACAGATTTCACAAATCCATTACTAGAGAAATTTGCTTTTTAAGTCAAAACACAGGTTTTAAGAGACTACCGACATTAGTTATACACTGTGTTCTCATTAGCAATCCACCACAATTACCTAAAAACAAATGGGAAATAAACGTGATTAAACACTATTACTGCGGCATCGTTTATTAGACCGTTATAAAACCGTAATATCGTACGTAGTACAACTATATGGCCAGCGAAATGCATAACATAAATAACGAACATGTCAACAAGCTAGTCTGACAAGCACTAAAATACTAATAGTTTTGCAATGCAATCTGCATAATTAATGTAGAAATATCTTTAAATCTATATAATTAGACAGAACAAGACAAAACCAATGTAATGTTACTACATCAAAACTACCTAGCTAGTTGCAAGCTATAACAAATAACGCTTACTTTATATTTTGCGAAATGTCCTTTAAACATATGATACTGCAGCAGACACCTTGTCCTACCTAACCATGGAGGAAACAACTATTTCAGGAAACTGTCAAGACATTCGCAGAACCTGAACAAAATAACTTCTCAAAATAAACATAACATGTTTAAAATGATGCGTTCAGCTCAATTCAACCAGTGTGAAGTTGGAAACAATAATATATTACTTCCGGGTCCGAAAAACGGCTAAATACGTCAAAATAACAGTCTCTTGGGTACATTGTAAATTGAATGCCTCATAAAATGTTAGAAATTAAATATTTCATGATAATATTGTTTTAATTCTGTAAAACATGAAAATAGTTTAAAACTCTAAAAATTATGTTGAAACTACTCAGCAGTTATCCAAACAATACAGTTTAAGCAATGGGACGCATCATACGACGATTATGGTGGCTTTTAGTGGTCTTTCAATTCCAATTTAAATACAACGGTGGGTGAAGCAAATTGCTTTTTTTGATACATGACTATGCTTGCAAACGGTGAACGATGGCAGGATGGTGAAAGTCCTCTCCGTGGTAATCTTTAGGGATGAAAATAATCATGTATTTACTTTAAACTTGTATTTACTTTAAGACTAACTCGTGTTTGTGCGCCTAGAAAGCATTTTAATTTTTAAATTTCACAGGTGGTAATAATTTACAATGAAATACGATGTTTGCTTTGAATAGATTGTTCTTTCGATATTATTGTTGACAGAACGAGATTTAAATTATTTTATTGTTATTTCTTAAGACAAATTTCTATTCACAATTTATGTATACACAAACCCTGTGTTTTGAAGTAATTAGACGTTGTGTTTGCAGGTTTGTGTACAAATCACTTTTATTTTGACACACCCCAGATGAATCGTCGTTGCTTAGTATTATTAAAAAGAAGAGCTCCATCTTTTAGTTAAGCAACAGGAAGTAAAACCTTTAACACACACGCGCGTGCACACACACACATACACACTGACTCTCTCTCTCTCTCTCTCTCTCTCTCTCAGTAAAATACTCTTGTATACACAAGGTGGCAGTATGTCTAAAAAATGTATGAAGGGATACATTTTGAGCAGTTTAAAGATTTGCCTATGCAACGTATTTTAACGTATTAAACGTTCAGTTTAAATGGTTTACACTACTTGGAAGCTACTTGAAACCCTAATGACTAGACACTGCTTTTTGGACATTGCCTTCCTTGTTGGTGATCAGTGGATAGCAGAATAAATAGGTTGTAAAAAAGAGACCTTTAAAATCTTGACTCCAGTTGAATTTTGAAATCTTTTGAGCTTAATGGATGTAACTGGGTCCACCCTTAAAAAGGTGCCATTCAAACAAAGAGCCCCTTGGATGAGGGTAGAAATAAATGGACTAAAGAGAAATAGCAAGAAGGGCAAGCCTTAATGCAAAAGTCTGTTACAATATTCTAGTAGAACTACTTGGTATCTACAATAAGGAAATCGGAAATGCCAGGAGGCCTCATTTTTCCGTTTTAATGACGGCAAGTTCTATCGACACAAATCTTAGTGAACTATTCTTCACATTGAAATGCAATGAATTTGCAAGTTATTTCAGGGGTAAGATAGCTGAGAGGGAGTAAGGTCGCTGAGAGTTTTGTTACCCTTGGCAACCATAAACAGAGATCACCTGTGGGGTCCCCAAGGTTCTATTTTATGGCCATAACTCTTCAGTCTGTACATGCTACCCCTTCACAATGTCATCAGGAAGCAGTGATATCAATTACCACAGCTATGCGGATGACACTCAGCTCTACATTTCTGTGTCACTCGACAATCTGAGTCGCTCAGATTCCTTGATAAGGAGCAATGCAGACTTAATCAAGAAAAGACTTGAGGTAGTGGTCATCCGAAACAAATGCCAAGCGAGAGGAACTATCTGCACACTTAAGCATGTTAGCACTTAACCCAAAGCAACTCAGCTTGATTAATGATTCAGATCTCAATTTTGAAACCCATATCAGTCCGTTTGTCATTCAGGGAACATTACTAAGGTGCAATCTTTCCTCTCTCGGGGTGATATTCAGAATCTAATGCAGGCTTTTATTACTGGCAGGCTTGATTTTTAAAATGAGCTCCAGTCCGGTCTACCAAAGAAAACAATTTGTCAACTGCAAGTAAGGCAGAATGTGGCAGCTTGTGTCCTGAACCAGACCAAAATCAGACAGATAGAACACATCAAACCCGCTTTAAATTATCTGGATTGATTGCCTGTTATTTTTAGAATTGATTTTAAAATGTTATTGATTTATAAAACACTAAATGGCCAAGCACCCCCACTACACGTCAGACATAATTCTGAGGTATGTACCCAGCGGATTGCTCGGGTCCCGTGGCTCTGATTGTTCCAACGCTTAAACGGTATGGGGAGGTAGCTTTAAATTTATGTGATCCAAGCCTCTGGAATCGCATGGCAGAGAACCTGGGGTTCTGATACAAAAAATTAAATTAAAAACATAAATAAAAAATGTCTTATAGCCTTTAGTCATTTAGTCACTTGGCTATTACTGTACATTTTTCATTTGTTTTTCTAACCAGGTTTTCGTTTGATTTGGTCTTTTAGACTATTGGTCACGCAAGTTATTTTATTTTTATTTTTTTCTGCTCAGTTTATGCTTGCGGAGTTACTCTCCTTAAATGTCTGTGCAATTTAACTCTTTGGCGGATCATACTGGTTATAGATGCTCTTTTACTTATTTTTTGTTTTCGCCACCTATTTTAAAAATGAAATCATCATGTGAGCAATGTGCTATATCAATAAAGTGTGATTGGTTGATTGATGCTTAACAGCAGCTAGCTTAGTTGCCATTTCTAGCGAGCAAGTCAATCAAATCAAGTCAGTCTTGATCGCTTGAGCGTTAAGCACAATCAACGAACAGAAACCGAACAATGCAATCAGACACTTCAGTTGGTATTCGGATAATTCCTTAATTTAGCTTCATAAAAAAGTAGGCGTTTCCAAATGTCAATCAACAGAAGCTTGAGGTAAAACAAGTTACTATCACTGGGTGTTGGAAGCCTGTTTATTTATTTCGTGCGGGCGGGGGTCTCTAAGGTGGCAACGCGAGATGGAGTGCGTCGTCTTTGGCAACCACCAATGCTTACTAGCTTGATATCTACTTGATTATAGTAACGATTAGCTGTATTAATGTGTTTTTATTGGATGATTTACTTCATACAAGAGCTCTTCATGTATATAGTTTTTCAACGTTAAGAGATTCGTGCTGGTGCATTTTCTCTCCAGAGCGGTGGACTTAGTAGACCAGTCAATTTATACTGTTTTAGTCTTTTTAAATAGAGTACAATCTTCGTGCGTTATTTTATCATTATTGATATTATTCTAGGTGTTTTACTGCTACTCGAAGCAATCTGGGGTGGCACAACAGGACTATTTCCAAAAGAGAGAGTACTGCATTACAATTGCCCAGTCTGAAACCCGCGCCAGCAAACCCCTTCTCTTACGATATTCCGTTCTCGTGTTTCTTGGGCTCCGAAATGCCTTGCAGATTTTCATGCGCCTTTGTTGAGAATCATACCCATTTAATTTACACCTAAAGGAAACCATGGACACGGTGCAACCGAGTTTAATCTACTCATCTTCAATTTGGAAAATGCAGTTTCTACTCCACAAAGAAAGGGATTAATTGCACTCCCATAACAATAAAAAAACTCTTAAATTAAAATTTCTCAGCATTGGGTAACGAAACCACTAGTTAACATAACCTCAGACTTTGCATGTGTGGCATATTCAAAGAACTATAAATAAATTATAGTTATGCCTCCCTTTTAAGTGCAGGGAGGCTGTACACACAAGCAGAAACAGTAAGTACATTGATGACCTTAATTGTATGCAGCACAATATTACTATTTCTGTAGAAACATTTGGGCTTCCTAAATTAGGCCAGTTAAGAGGAATGTTAGTTAAACCCCTTGGTACAGGCAGCCCTCCCCGATGTCACCCAAATCAATGTGTTAAAAAAAAGCCATTGTACCAAGAGTGATATTTTCAGAATTAAACAAAGCTTGTGTTAGGCTCGTTGTTTATGATGCTTAACTAATCAGAGATGTGTACCTTTACATCGAGCATATTTTAGCCAGTGAATCATGTCAGTTTTAGTCAATGCAAAATAATTTATTTATTTCAGCAACTGCAAAAAAAAGCTATCCCTGTTGGTGAAATTTCTCAAGCAAACTATATTATTTTGTTATGTGAAGCTGATCACTGATACAAAAATGTCAAATAGTAATCCAAACATTTAAACAAAGTATAACTAACCAATTTACAAAAAGAGATAGACCAATATATGCATTTAATGACCTAAGAGAAACTAAGAATATTTATTTGTACTTGAATGTCCTTTCTGTTTATCAGGGTCACACACTGCAGTTTGTGTGTCCCGATTCTAAAATGCAGTGAATAAATGCAAAAGAAAGGGGGCAGTCGCGCTCAGATTTGGGAAAAAAAGAAACCATCAACTTGTGCGGTAGATCCAAGTAAAACAGCCAAGGTCTGTGGGGTTCAGAAGACGAGGAGGCTGGAAATGTTTATCGGATTCTGATATGTCCAAGTTCTTACAGCAAACGTATGATGAGTGTCTTCCATGCCAGTCGGCGCACGCAGACACAGGTAAGATAAACTCTGCATAAGAAAGCAAACGGCTTCTCACGTATAAAATATTATTCGTTGTTATTATATCTTTTCGCTTTATCAATCAAGAAAAAAATGACAAAAATGAAGAAAAATTAACTGCAGAGCACACATATCAAGAATTGCTGTTATTTTCAGTCTCATAACAAATTGTTGATTGACAATTATAACTAAAAAGATTTATCTCAACACAAGCAATTAATATACTCCATAATTAGTACAACAAACGTAGTCGTTTTTCCTCGATGTTTTCTGAAGATATATCTAAGTATTACGTTTTTGTCAGAAAATAAATATATTTTCAGTGCATAATAAGTTGTTGTTGTCTAGTATTAAATATTTAGTTAAGCGAATTTAAAAAACAATACATGCACGTCTGTAAACTGTACAAACCAACGTTTTCCCTCAAAGGGGAACTTGCCTATTTGACAAAAGGCGAAGCGCTCTCCAGCGTTCTGAAACGACAATCTCGGTTTTAAAGAAAACGATTACCTATAATATGTTAAAATAAAAAAAGGCTATGAATGGTATACATTCCATTACTGATTTATTTATAATATGGTCTTCTATAATATGTATTTAAAAAAATAATTCAGATATTCTCTATTTAGGAATTATTTCAAAACTATCAAAATCATTGATTATATATCGATTTGAAGCTCCCGTTTAAGCCTGGTTGTTTGGTTGTAGCTTGGTTTCAATTCAGCTTAATTTTCTTTAAGCTTAATTCGGTTTATATTTTGCCTAGTACATCCAGTGCAAAGTTCTTTGCACTGTCATTGGTATTTATATTTAACGAAATATTGATATTATGTTGAACTTAATATTAATATTTAATTTAGCTGTACCATAAAGTATGGGGAATTTATTAAAATAGAAGTACATATGTGTGTCACATGGGGTTGTCCCTTTGAAAATTCAAGAATTTTTTTTTTTTTCTTGGCAGGTATTTTGCAAATGTGGACCAATTTAATAAAAAAATGTGTTTGCAAATAACGGTCACCTCAGCAGAGTTGGACACTCAGAAACAACATTCAGCCGTCAAGTTTAGTCGCCAAATGGATGCAAACAGCTGACGCAATGTGGAATGCTGCTCTCTCCAAAATGAACGTAATCGCTCTCTTGGTTCTCCCTGTGATACTACTTGATACATTTGTCCTCTCCAATGGCGTGTTTGAGAGGTCCCTGGTGCCGAGGGCCGCAACTCGCTCCGTGGCCAGAATGGACGGCGATATAATCATCGGGGCCCTTTTTTCCGTCCATCACCAGCCCTCCGCCGAGAAGGTGGCTGAAAGAAAATGCGGGGAGGTCAGGGAACAGTACGGCATTCAGCGGGTCGAGGCGATGTTCCATGCTCTGGACGTGATAAACTCCGACCCCAACCTACTGCCCAACATCAGCCTGGGCTGCGAGATCAGGGACTCCTGCTGGCACTCCTCAGTGGCCTTGGAGCAGAGCATCGAGTTTATAAGGGATTCTCTCATTTCCATACGGGACGACAAGGACGGGTCCAAGTGGTGCATCGAGGGCACCCCTCAGAACCAGCCCCCAGCGACTAAGAAGCCAATTGCGGGCGTCATCGGACCGGGGTCCAGCTCGGTGGCGATCCAGGTTCAAAACCTTCTGCAGCTTTTCAACATCCCCCAGATAGCCTATTCGGCCACCAGCATTGACCTGAGCGACAAAACACTCTTCAAATACTTCCTGAGAGTGGTACCCTCTGACACTCTCCAAGCCCGGGCCATCCTGGACATCGTCAAGCGCTACAACTGGACCTATGTGTCTGCAGTGCACACAGAGGGTGAGTAGAAGGATACCCTTCAGCTTCACTTTTCATTCAGTAGGCCTCTGCTGGCACTCCTAGATAATATTGTAACCGACATGAATCATGTGATGAATTATATTTTTGTTAGATGTTGTGTATACAATGAATGCCTATGAAATTATCCATTTAATTTAATTGTATATTAGTTTGCTTACAATGCAGGTAGCATGTGCACCATTGACCTTTGCTTGATTCGGCATTCCTTGATACGTAGCAGTTGGCTTCCTAAGTTGCTCCACTACTATATCAAAAAAATAAACTAGGCCATGTAGTTCAGGTGCCATGTTGCATATGGAAACTATTTACAACATGGATGGAAGATTGTGCTATAAATAGTTATATTACAGACCTTAGTTATGGCTGTTGCAAATGTTTGTGTCACACAGAACGGCAGTAGTATTCCATATTGCAAATATGTACTAATAAGCTTGGAGAATTTTAAGTTCTTCTGTTTGCGCATTGCAGTTTGGTGGGGTCACATGGTTTAAAGGCTTTCTTCTGGTAAATGTGCTTAGAGCTATGATCGTGCCTAAACTCACTGCTTGGCATTTTGGGTAACTATGGTGACGAGCCTTTGTTATTTAAGTATTAATGAGGGGGGACAAAGGTTTTTCGGCCATATTGCTATATCATAATGCATCTTTACAGGGACTTGAAATTCTTTCCGGTTGCTGGCCAGCAATGTTATTATTATTATTATTACTAATGAATTATCATTGTAAAAACCTGTTGAGAAAAGCTGAATTATCAGATGGACACAGATGCAGTCATTTCAACGTCTACGACCTTGTTTTTTGGAATATTGCATGAACTGGAAAACCAGCAGATTTAAAGGGTTGCGTTATCTACATTCAATGAAGAGCATAAAGTGCTCCTTGTCCTTGAGTCCTTGTGATTCAAAATTCTCAGAATCTTTTTCTGCAAATCTTAAAATGTTTTTGTGCAATAAAGATCATCGATGCTCTTCATTACATGCATCAATGCTCCGAGGAATGCAGTCTTGACAACTATCATATACTAATTTTAGATGGGCATAATACACTGAGTAGGCTGGCTTTTTCTTTTTTATCTTACAATCCAGTTTTGTGCTTGGAATAATCACCCAACTACAATTTTATGTCTGTTATTATTAAGACCTATCATTAAGACCAATTATGAAGTCAAGTGAGGAAGTCTGGTTTTAGTGAAACGCAAAAGCAAGTTTCAAATATGACAAATCATAGGTGCTGGTTTAGGGGGTGATGGACTTTCCCCCCATTATTGAGAGCATCTATACTGCTCCCATGAGTCATGGTAAGCCACCTCAAAGCTGAAGTGAGATCTATACCCCTGTTATAAATATTTATTTATTTAAGTACATCTTTTCCAAAAATGTTGTCCTAAACTGAAGATACACAAAATTCCACAAGCAAATGCCATATCCAAAGCAATGGCCCAGCTCGTGAAAGCTATTTGATCAAAAACACATTTGAACCTTCTTAATCTTTCGCATCCCTGAAGGACATATTCTAAAATCAAATAATCTCTCAGCCTGGCATCTGAGATCCCATTGGACCGATTTGTTATCGCCAACTTTTGCATAGAGTTCTTTCTTAGTTTAGTTTTTCATAGTCATTCCTTTCTATCACTTAGAATTGTGAGAATCCCCCCTCAACCTCATTTATTTTTAGAGCTTTGTGTTGGGGAATAGGTTCCTTGTGCTGATTAATCTCGCGGGGGAGAGAACTAATGTCCCTTGTTTTGAACTAATGTCCCTTGTTTTGAACTGATGTCCCTTGTTCTGTGTGTTTTGTGTGATATTTTGAAGTACTCCTTGAAGTCTTACACCACGCCACCACAGAATAAAAGAAATATTTTATTCAGTGGTTGCGTGGAGTAAGACTTCAAGGAGCGCAGACTCCTGGGTGGTCCTTGTAACGGCAAATGTTCTTTGCCGTTGCACGCGGCCTCTGGGCCATGCCCCAGGCAGACCCAGAGTGACAAGTGGCTCGAAGTACACACCCTCAGCCAGGGGCTGATGCATTTAGGTGTGGCTAGTTTAAGAAGGCCACATTAAGGTGCTACTAATTAAGACTATAATAAGAGAGACAGCAGAGCTGTTGGAGATTATTTCATCTCTCTCTTCTGTTTGGCGACTATCAAGTACCTTGTTTGACAGTACAAGTGTCTCAGTTTGGTTTATTTGCTACTTGTACCTTATGTATCACAAAAAGCAAACACCGCCAATATAATTGTAATTCTACGAGTATACAAATATAGCACAATTTAGACATCTCATCGGATTTGAACAAATAGCATTACGTGCTTGAAAGGTAAGATTGAGAAATTCTGTGACTCCCGTGAGAGTGGACTAGCTGTTTAATGAGCTAGGGTCATGCTCCCTCGACGAAGTAATCGCGTCTGAAGAGTGATGACTTGCTAACATGCCTTGAAGGTGAGATATGTCTGGATGAAGTTAGTTAGACGTCCTCGTCAAAATGGGAAGAAGTGCGGTTAGGGTGGGGCAAGTGTTTTAAAAAACCTGATTTAAAAAAAAATGTGCGTTTTGGCCTAAAGCTGGGGTAGCAATGGCAACCAAACCCAGTGCAAAATGCTTAACATGCGTCCGAGCGCTCCAGTGTGGCTGAAAATGGTCCGGAGGGAATGTCACACTTGAACGGCTGTGCATGAACCATACATAACAGCCAGCAAGGCTGTTCACTGGTGCAAGGGGGAAAGACAGTTGACCAGGGTGGCGAGAAGCAGGAGAACATGATACAAGCTGACAAGTTGCTCCTCACAAATGCTCTCCACTAATGTAGGTACGCATGTTCGGTTACACGGCTCTATAGACCAGAGTGCTTTGCTCCAACAATAAAAGGTTTCCGTTGTGACGTGGAGCACATTGTGCTTGGTGTGACCTTGGTTCACTCATTCCAGTTGAGGGCACGGTTGATGAAAGTTCGCTCCGTGAATTGCCCCGGGCAACCATCTGAATCCCCATAATGCAGCATTTATTTCTGGACCTGAGGCATCTCTGAGACAGAAAACCACTTTAAATTGGGAGGATCCATTGACGATTAGTCGTGTGGCCTGCTGGCTAACTATCCAGCTGCATATTTTGCCTAGTTAAGCCTAAGAAAAGATATGTAGGCTGGGGGAAAAAAAATTTACTATCTCACTATGCATAGCTGTATTTAATGGTGTTTCCTTTTTAAGAGTAGAAAAACATACCAGACAGTTACACCACAGCCGTGTCTGTTGACAGGCAAACGCATTAGGTTTCAAATAAGGTTTCTTCCGGCACCACAAATTGGGAATTATACATACTATTGTGGCAGTATTTAAACACCAGGAATTAAATAGCCGAGACCTCTGTAAATTCCATTACATGACAGTGAACTGTGTTAATAAATGTATTCATCTGGTAATACTTAGCATCGGGTGACTGTGAAAGAGCAGGACCACAGAGGGGAAGCAGAGTGAAGGAGGAGCTTTCACACTGGGAAAAGG
This sequence comes from Hiodon alosoides, assembly GCA_025775065.1. Taxonomy (NCBI): domain Eukaryota; kingdom Metazoa; phylum Chordata; class Actinopteri; order Hiodontiformes; family Hiodontidae; genus Hiodon; species Hiodon alosoides. The sequence goes on along the minus strand of JAOYSI010015123.1, from coordinate 18,546 downwards.
AGAGTGAGGGGAGACAGGGTTGTGTGCAGGCCATAGTGAGAATATCGGACTTGACTGTTTAATGCAACAAAGGGGTGCACTATGGTCTTAAGGCCAAGTAGAGTGGACATAATTCAATTATTATACAAGGGGATTTAACAATGTATAACTGTAAGAAAAGGCATCGGCCTGTCAATCTGGGAGACACACTTACTAGCACAAACTCAAACCCATTTAAAGCTACGCCACCTGCGGCCATAACAGCAATTACGGCCCCTCGCTGGATAACTAGGACGCACTGTTGCGTTTCTCTTTTACCAGGAAACTACGGAGAAAGCGGGATGGAGGCATTCAAGGAATTGGCTGCCCAGGAGGGCCTGTGCATCGCCCACTCGGACAAGATCTACAGCAACGCCGGGGAGAAGCACTTTGACCGGCTCCTGCGGAAGCTGCGCGAGCGGCTGCCCAAGGCCCGGGTGGTGGTCTGCTTCTGCGAGGGCATGACGGTCCGCGGGCTTCTCATGGCCATGCGGCGGCTCGGGGTAGCGGGGGAATTCCTTCTGATCGGAAGGTGAGCAGACGTTAGCGGGGGGTTGGGGGCGCGCTAATGAAATTCTGTGTCTAGTTTGGCTAATATTTTTAAAATACCAACACATATTAGTCAAATAAGATAGAATCTTTATAGAATTACCACATGTTGTGCTTTTGCTATTTTTGTTTCCAATAAGCTAAAATAAACATTTAAAGACATTAAAAATATCAAATACATCAACAATAGTCTGCTATTAAGTCTTCAGCTTGTTGCTGAAATGTAGCTCTGATACAATGCAGCTATTTATTATCACAGAGGGTGCTGTGAAAATACAAAGAATACTTTGCATGGCTGTGGATAACACATTTGGAGAACAACAAGAGAGTATTAATAGACAGATGTCTACGTGGAAGCAGCTGCTTGGAGTCAGATGTGAAATAGCAACAGACTTCACTAATGACCAGCTTGTGGCAGAGAAACATGTTCCATACAGGGGTGTCATTTATGCTTGAGCCATTATCTTGTTTATGTTAGCCAGCAGATTGCAGGAGGTAGAATTGGAAGAATTGCTTTCCCTGCTATGGGATTCAGTTATGTGCCGTGTCCTGTTATCAGAGTATTGGTCTCTTATCTATAATTCAGGGTATAAATGAATGGAAAAAGAGTCACCCATAAAGCTACTGCAAGTGCAGTTCTAAAATGCTTGAATATGCTCTGAAAGCTTGATTGACATTATTGACACTTGTAGTATTTTGATATTATCAACAGGTTTTTTGAAACTAGTGTCCATGAATACCTGCAACTATTGTGCTCTTCATTTCCAACCCAAGTTACTGGAAGTCTAAAAGGGTCCATATGCATGTGATCAAGTGTGGTTGTGTTGTCATATTCCTGCCCTACTGCTTCTTATTCTTTTATTGTAATTATCGGCATATTAAGGAAATGTGTCTGAATTCGCACGCACGCACACACGCACGCACAGACACAGACACAAAAGCACGCGCACACAGACACACATACGCATATGACATGAATGATTCCATAGCAACCACGGACGACTGTCTGGATTAAAACATATTTATTATTTGGTTGTGATTCTGATACCTAAATCTAAAGAAACCATGCAAAGACAGGCAAACCACGCAGCGAGGCAACCATTTCTAGCCACTATTCACTGAGATTGATTATGTCTGTGTTAAATTCCCCTCCTGTGCAATCTCCAAATTGTCAGAATATATCTTGCTGCCAAGTGTTCAATGTCAAGTCCCTTATCACATCTTTTAAGAAATGAATTAACCTAAATATGTCGGAGGTATATGAACTTTACATTGGTGTCCATGTCTACACCAACCACAGCATCTGCTGTTAACTTTTAATTTCTTCCATAAAGTCGAAATTTGAATTTTTATTAAAATTTTTTGCTGATGCTTTCATCCAAAGTGATGTTAGATATAGAAAATATATCAGGTGTTGACAGAAATACATTGAAAAAGACCGGTACAAAACCAGCAGTATCAAAACGGCGTAGACATTTCAAGTGCCCCACATAGAAGGCCTGTACAGTTTGACTTTGCCAAGGATCGTGGTTCCCAAATTCAGTGCAGAGACCGAGCACTTGAAAGAAAATAAGCCCTGTGAAAAAAAATACAAAATTACAAAATAACAAAATAACGGCCCGATGTGGATCAAAGGGACCGAGCAGAACTCCCTCCTATCTCAGTTACTGCTCATTTCAAACACATTTCTTTTAAATCTGCATTTTAAGGCTACATTCTTTTTTCTTTTCTTTTTTGTTATTCAAAATGAGGCATAATGACATGAGGTGGGTTTAAATAAGTGATATTTGGCAATCAACCAGACTCATGATTCTGCAAAAAATGTATTAATTACCGGAAGAATACTCTGAGCCTAATTGAGCCGCACTGGTCTTTAATCATTTTTACAGGCAAAGCAAAAGAAACTTGCTATTCTCTTGGAGCGTGATATTGTATTCTGGAATATTTCCCCCCGTCAATGAAGAAAAAATAAAGGCCGTCACTTTAGAGAAAATCCTTGATCTTGTTTCATCATCCAGCGCCCATTAGACCAAACGGGCTCACCAGCATAATGATCACAGATCTGTGCCTGTGAGAGAGGGACGGATCAAAGTTAAGTCCTTGCAGCCCCGAAAGCAGGCAATTTTCTCTCACTGCACTTTTCCGTCCAACGGGATGGGCCACAAGCTGGCGTCGCTTTGTGCTGACAGGGGGGTGGGATCAAAAGCCATCAAATGGTTTTGAAAACCTCTCAAAGCAAACGGAAGATTCTGAACCTCTACCGAAGTCAACTCACCCTCTCTTAATGTTTGTGTCACACGTCACTGTGCATCAATGATGCGATGACGGGTGTCCACGTCTCCCTGTATTTTCCTCTCTCACACATAGAATGATATAGCCATTAAAGACTGAAAATGTTTTTGACCATTATTGTCGCCATTGACCAATTGACTCAAATGACAAGAAAAGAATGGCTAGATAAGTGAATGTCACTATGCAGTGCATGCACCATTTGCAAAACTGCAAAGGATTCCAGTGGTTAAAATCAATGCAGTTGAAAAAGCCTTGCATCACTGCTGTTTAGCTTTAGATAAAAAAATGTTTTTTTGCTAACAATCACCCCAGCCGTCTCCTGTTAGTGATCAACCAGCTGGTGTCTGTAAAGTAATTACCTTGGCTGAGCTGTCTTATAGGCATAGTGGGCTTAAGAGTGCCAACTATAGTTCTTATGTGTATGTGAAAAATACATGGCATGTCAGTTCTGCTGAACCAGAATGCATGCATTTTCTTAGTGTGGTCAGGCTAGCGATTGTGGCCGTGTGCCACTCTGACATTAAGTTGCAATAAAAACATTTTTATCTCTGATGGAATCATAAACCTTATCAGGCGCTGAAATGAATGGGCTGAGTTAGGAGGCGGTTTGATAACAGTGTGTTCACACTGACTGAAAAGGAAGCCGTATTCATACCATGAATCCTAGAAAATAGTACCCTGGGAGATCTTTCTGACTTATAAATCTAATGTATTCAATTTATGTATAGAGTCAGTTAGTATGGATTATTGCATGCTAAGGGCCTCTGACTTACATACAGATAAGGGTAAGATAAGGGATTCTTGTATTTTCAGGTATAGATGCCAAAAATGAAATATTTTGCTTTGTAGCTCAATGAGAAAATGGAGACACAGACTTACCGTGGGCATGCTAATCGAATGAATAGTACGTCTGTATTAACGGCTCCAGTGATGTAGCTTTCTATCCGTAAGATGAGCTGTTTTTAGCATCATGCAGCCAATAAAGTCTCGGTGGACACGATGTTGAGAACATCTGCCTGGCTCGCTGGTTTCTAGGTCTAGGAGAAAGTGTCTGAGTGACTTATTCAGAGCAATGCATTTCGTTGTGTGCACCAGGCTCACTAACAGTAACTGGGCAGGTGGAGAGCGGGGGTGGTCAGTGATGGTTGTGTATTTAATGTGCTGACTATTAGAAAGTTATCGTATTGACTGACCAAACAAAAAATAACTTAAATAACGGTGGATATTTAGATTGACTAACCAGTCAAACGAGCATTTCTGAATAATCAAAACTATGACTCCAGCTAATCGGAATCAGGGACACAAATCATTGGGTTGTCCTTGAGTGACCCAGAACAGAAATGTTCTACTTAGGCTTTGTTTGGTAACTATAGCAACATTTTTCATCTTATTTCTGTTTGAGAAACAAAAACCAACGATGGATACTGCCTGATTTTTTTATGATATTTCCATGGCTACCCACCCTAGATAATAGAAACTAAGGAAGTCACATTATGTGGATCAAAGAGGCAAATTGATCAATTTTCTTATCTTTCAAAGTTAAAGTTGAAATATCATATTTTTGTTTTTGTGTTTCTGGTTGTAAAAAAACTATGTCCATTAAAAGAAATACTCAGCATTTTCATTTATCATCTTCTTTATTTAAATAAAATCATTCCCATTTAAAATAATGATAAGTCACGGAACCCATTAAGTCTGCAAAAGTTTAATGTTGACGATAATCTTTGCCTGTGGTTCTGCTGGTCCAACAGGCAAGCAGATTCAATCCACTGCTAGGTTTTGGTGTTATCTGGAGCTAACGGATGAACAACAATTATGGGGATGCATATTTAGCTTAAATGCCAAGTGTGATTGACATGAGAACCAAATGTTCTCTTTGTTAAGCTTTTTGAAGATTTGACCTGTCAATCAGAATAAGGTATATTTGAGGTATATTTTCCTCTGGAATCTTGTAGTCACTTTTCTACCATGTGGGCAAATTACAACAGAGGACCCCATACGATAACCACCACCCATGATGACCTGACAGAACAAACAGAAAGAAGCCCACCTTCTGAAAGGACATTACGTTTTCGCGCGGATTAAATTTCAAGGTCCATCACGATGTTTTGGTCGGACAACCTCAGCTGGACACCTCACAATCGCTTGCCACTCTGGCGCTGGCCCCAAACTAGAGGCGAGAGTCCGTCGATGTGAAAGAAGGAAGGTGCTGGAAGAAAGGCGGAGCCAAAATGGGGACGCAGAGCACCACAATAACAGTGTCAGTTTTGTCTATCGGAATCAGCTGTTCTCTAGGAGAATAAATAAATAAATGCACAAATAAATAATAATAATAAAAAAGGATAAAAAAGGAAGAACTCATACTCTCCTGCCTGGGAGCCCAGCCCATGAACTGTATCTCTGTGATGGGTCTTTGTGCCGGTCCTGAGGGCCAAGGGTGACCGTGGGAGTGAAACTGTCTGTTTTGATTGCTATTGTATGCCTGCCAATGTGGCCAGCTCTTTGATTGCCGGTGGTGAGGCTCGGAGCTCTCTCCTGTCAGTCTGTTTCTGTGTAAAAAAACCCGCAAGACACTTTGCCCTGTCTGTTTGCTGCATTCATTTCTTTCTGTTCTGTCATAGCTGATACATATGCCTCCACTCAATACATATTTGACAGCAGGGCAAAGTCTTGTTGAAATGTTGTGCAATAGTTAGTGCATTAAAAGGGTTCGGTACATGTCAATGTTTTTCAAATATTTTTAAGTGTGGCGATTGCCTTCTAGAGAAAAAAATAACAATTCAGTCTCGATGTTTACCGTACTATCTCACCGACTGTTCAAAATTAGGGACTGGACAAAAAGCTGTAAACATTAGAATTTCTGTGAGTAGGCTGTTAGGATACGGTAGCCTTGATAGCCTGTTCATTTCCTTTCCCTTTGTCCCTGAGAATTTACAAATACTGTCCAATTCAGGCCTCTTCCTGGCATATGCTGGATTTTAATACCAGTCCCCACTGCCACCGATGCAACCCGAAGGGATACACTTCATGTGAAATAGCCAGGGGGAGCTCTGTGGGCTTTATGCACACACCACATACCTAAGGAAGGCCCCTTTGCATTGGCACTAGTACACATTTTGCATAGCTCACATCACCTTAATATAAAAACCTACAAATGAGTTAAAAATTTTAAATGTCATGGCAAGATTTCCATTAGTTACCTGCTCATTTTGCTTCCTTTTAGCGTTTAAATGAGTTTTGACACCAACAATATTGTTATTTATGTTTTTCGCAAATTGCATTCTAATGTAGCAGCGTGGACCGTTTAGACCAGCTATTGCCTGGCACAGAGCAACTTTTAAAAGGGGGCTGGGTGTAGTGAGACAGATGGTCACCCAGTTTGAAGGCAGCCACAAAAATAAGCTTGTTATGAGCCGCAGATAAACTTGTGAACGGAATAAGAACGCTCAAAATGGCTTTAGGTTTTTTTGGGGTTGTTTTTTTTTTTTTTTTTGCAGTTGGTGTTCTAAATTCCCAAACAAACAATGACCTACACAGTGAATTCTGTTTTCCTGTTTGCTCTTTCCATCTCATAAATAATAACTTTGGTGGTACTCTACTTTTTTATTCAAAGGTGAAATAAACAAAAAAGGGGGGGAATTTTCCCCTTTTTTTAAGAAAAGTGGGCTGTATTCTCAGGACAAGCTTATGGAGGTGATCAGAGTGGAATTGATTAATACAGCCGTGCATTTCAGCCTCACTCGGGCATTATGGGCTTTTAGTGGCCAGGTAATGTTGGTGAAGCTTAATGAAGGAGGCCAGGGTACAAGCGTTGCCAAGGCTGGAAATCTCCCCACTGTCTCACTGGTGGGCCTGGCCCACTCTCTGCTGAGGCAAATGTCAGAAACGCTCCAAGGTTTTTTTCTTGTTTCAACACGGTATGGGAATATGAGACAAAGGGACTCTTTTACAGAATTCGGTCAGTATTAAAAATGTTTTAACAAACTTTAAACTTTCCCAAATGATCCCTGCACAGCATCAACCGCACAACCATTTTAATACAAACTGTGCACAGTCAATAACTCAGATTGTAAATGTAAATGTGTTACGTTTTCATGGTAAAACAAGGACACACACATTTTAGTTGTATATCCCTGTATTCTTCCCGTAACGTTTATATTGTGCGTGGCAAGGAATGGGTTTTAGAGAGCCTCCTCCTTGTTGGTTATGGGCTGATGAGTTCAAAAGCTTATGAAACACAGTTTTAATTAAATATTTGGGTTTTGGTTTTATAGCCAAACAAATCTAATAAGCCGTTTCTGCATGCTTTCTGTAAACTGTGAAATTGGTCATTTAGTAATTGCCAGCTGCACGGTAATATCAGACTTCCGTGGATTTTAAATCGTAATTAAACTTGTCTAAATATATCTGTTCACGTTGATCTCGTCCGTCCCTTACTTCACAAGCACTAGCGCTTGGTGCCGTTTGTGCAAAATTCAAACGGTTCCGCCATTAACCGCTGGAGTTTTTCATTCATTCCTTTCCCTTATCTGCTTATCCAGTTCAGGTTCGCACGGCACCATGGCTTACAGGATACACCCAGAACAGCAGTCTGTCTGGGTGCTGTCGAGCAGCAATGCTAACTGCTGTGTGGCCGTGCCAGGAGGGTTACGTATTAGGACTTTTTAGACTTTAGAATTTTTTGTAAAATATGAATATGTGCAACCTCTGATTAAACGTTATTCTGTATCAACGTACAGAGAGGAATAGCTATTTTAAATATACCTTAAAATTATTGTAGACTGGACAGAGCAAAAAACTACTGAAGATATCAAAGCTTCAAGCCTTTTCATGTTTATTTTTCCATCCGGGGGGGGTGGGGAAACTAAGCAACCAACATTATCGAGCCGTCCACTTTTGAAACCACTGTGAAGGCATTTTATTTGTTTATTTGAAAAAAATCTCCAATTAGAAAACACACATTTTAATGGCTATTCAATACTTGCTGTCACAAAACACTGATCCTCAGTGGATTTGACTTTACCCTTTTCTTCCACAGCCTAACAGGTGCCAGTCAGAAATGATTATGTCATTTCACATCACATTCAGTAAAATGCACACATCTATTTGACAGGGTCAGCTTTAAGTGTTTCCTGGTGCATGTGGTGTTGCTAACACATCCTGAGCAGGTGTCCTCTCTCTAGGGAACGGCGATATTGCAAGATGTGGCCCAGTAGGGGATTTTCCTTCCTTCTCAAACCAAACGTCCCATCACTCTACCTCTGATCTCTCCTGTCCTCCATTTGCCAGTTAATAACATACCACAGATGCCGCAGAATGGACCTTCCTGATAAAACAGGAACGTTGTCGCATACTGATCTTATACAGATCACCATTGTGTAAGCTTGTCCACGAATGAGGTGTGTAAATGGCACATGCCATTTAGAAGACAAATCCGTATTGGCTCAGTTTGTAAAGGTGCTTACCCAGGTGTGGACTGAGCCATTTGATCCAGTGTTTGCAGGTTCAAATTCGGATTATGTCATTTGTCCATTGTGCATTGTGACCAAGAGGCCGGGAAGCAATGGTTGAATGCTACTGCCTCTGGGTACTAGTTAGTATATATAATATAATGCATATATAATAGTAATTGTTTTGAGCAGTTCATTTATCCTTGAGAATGCACTGTGATCATAAAATGTTCATCTGTACTCTGGATTATCAAAGCTAGCAAAAGTTATATTTTCAGATTCCCACATAGAATTGATAGAAAACTAAGGCCAAAGTTTGAGTTTTTCATTATAATGGGGGAGATTTTGAGAGTGTAAGGACTGTGTGCAGTTGCTTCAGTTGTCCTCCCAGTAGCTAGCAAAAATAACCAAGATTAACTGTAACCAGAACAGTGGTTGTTCCTCAGCGTGTACAGTTCTCATTAACCCGAGGAGTTGCTGTCATTGGCCCTTTAACTGGAGATAAAAACCTAGTGGTCTTGTTCAATGAAATTGCTCCAGCCAAAAATAACAACAAAAAATGTAAACCCTTGTCCTTGAGTGTCACTCAAAATTTAATTCAGGAACCTTTCTTCTAAATTATTTTAGTGCTTGGCTTTTTGACACTCTCTTTTCTGATCTAAGGGTATGTCTAGGAAACCTGAAATAGGCCTTTTGCTGAAATAAAATGAATCTTCGGAAGGAAACTGAAGGAATCCATAGACCCTTGCCAATATTTAATTTCCAGGTCAGTTGTGATTAATGTTCTGTACGGTTTAAACACTTCAGTAGTGATCAAAAGGACTAGAAGTGATGCTCGTGGAGAGATGGAGGTAGTTCTTTTATTCAGAATGTCCTCATTGTCTTCGTAGACTAATGTTGGTTTATTAGGGTCATGTGGAACAATGTTCCTCATTTGAATCTCATGTCTTATTTGAACACAGTGCAAACTGCAGTTTCTCCCAGTGAGAAAGGTACTCATGACTGAAAAACTGTTTTGCATGCTGTAAGGAAGTGGTAGTACATTATACGTTTTCTGGTGACTGATTGACTGTGAGAATTGCTGGGTATATCCTTAAATTAGTTTTCTTTCTGGGTGTAGAAAGTCTGGAGCTTGTTGAGAGAGACATAGATCAGCACATCTCTTCTAGATGGAGGCGGTACTGTCTAGCATTGAGCCTATCACAAAAAAGTATTCACGACATCAGTCACCGCAACACAAGATACCATCTTTCGTGAAATCTGTAGGAGCCCATTTGTTTATTATGAGAACATTTCACTAATAAGAAAATCCAGCAGCCTCGATATCGCTGCGATGTGCTAGCATGAAGAACCTGCGGAAAGGGTCAGTAATGCTCATGGATCTATGGTTTAATGTTCTAAACTGAGTGACAAGACCTTACCCCTTGAAGGATTCTTTGAGTTCATTCAAAAAGTGCAATTTTCCTTTCCTTGATGACCTTCGAAATAGCCACGCAAAAGCAGAATCCCTGCAGATGGTCTGCCCATCATAAAAGATGGGTTTTAGGCCTTGAGTGGCATAATCTGTCTTGTTTTATTTTTATTATTAAATTATGGTGCCTGAACTTCTTTTCTCTCAACATCTGCTTCATAGTCATCCAGAACGGGGAGATTTCTTTAAAAATGATACTTTTACTGGGTCTATAAACCCATTGTTAACACAAGGTCTGGAACACAAGACCACGAATGCATTTTCTGAAGGAAATGTCCATTTCACAGTTGAGGTAGGGCAAGACTTAGCCATCCCTTTAAAAATGCTGAAGATGGGAACAATTATATTTTCCTCCCCTTCAGTGATGGCTGGGCGGACCGAGACGAGGTGGTGGAGGGCTATGAGCAGGAAGCGGTGGGTGGCATCACCGTGAAGGTGCAGTCTGCTGAAGTCACTTCCTTTGATGACTACTACCTGAAACTGCGCCTGGACACCAACAAGAGGAACCCATGGTTTGCCGAATTCTGGCAGCACCGCTTCCAGTGTCGTATTCCTGGACATCCACAGGAGAACACGAATTTCAAAAAGAACTGCTCAGGTAAACATTTTTTTAAACTAACCAATGAATGGATGAGCATTTTGACGGAAATGTCAATGTCAACAAAATGATGGGTCTAAATTTCTTCTCATTAACCAAATTCTGAAAATAGAAAGCACCAGAGCAAAGAGCTCTTAAATGACCTAGAAACAGGCCTCATTATCAGCAATATATTTATTATAATCTAATTCAGTGTAAACGTCCTACAGCCTACCAGACATCAATAATTTCTAGAGCCTAGTAGTTTAATGTGCAACGGTTGCGTCCGACTGCATAACAGTTTTGTTTTTTTGTTTTTTTTTCTCTCGGCTGTTCTCTCTGCTGACAAAAGCTGACCTAGGTAAATGAAAATTTTCTAATAGTGATAAGTTACTGGTTTTAATTTTTTACTAGAGGAATTTACTCTTGGTAACTTGAAACATTGCTCAATAAGCATGTTTTCAATTAGGTATTGAGTGAATGGGATTACATTTGTTGTTTGCAATGTTCTTACCTTTTAAAATATTAATTAAATATTAACTTTAACTGATTGGTTGCCATAATTTTCTTGTTTCTTGTTCATCTTAATCACCAATAATTCTTTGATAATTTTTGATTGGCGGTTGGTTTTGTTTAAAATACAGTAACAATAAAGTGCTGTTATGGAGCAAGTACCTTGATATAGTTATAGTTTGCTGTTCTGTTATTTCTTTGCATAGAGCTCCAAGACGGTAAGTGTAATTTTATAATGAGTTACCTTTTATAAGACTTGACTTTGGAAAAAGAGGTAGAGGTCAAATGATATGGTATGCTCCAGGCCAATACGGACGTGAATCATTTTTAAAAGCTCATGGCAATACTGCAATCAACAGAGGCAATAGATCATTTGAGATATGACCTTAAATTCGTCACTCAATGTGATGTGTGCAACATTGTTTCACCAAATTATTTTGGTTACGAAACCTCAAGATCTGTTTCAACAACAAAAAATGTTCTTGAGCAGATTACATATTAATTTTTATCAACAAACGATAAATTGGTCAATTGAAGAAAGACAGAAAATGTTCACTTTTAAACACTTTTAAAAATAATCGACCAAATGATGGCCAATTTTCCCCAATTTATTCCTGAGAAATATACATGAACGCTGTAAATAAAAATATTTCTACATTTTTCATAGAAATGCAGGCCAAGGAACATAGATCTCTTGACCTCTAATTTTAAAAGCGTTATTGGGTTATTTAATGGACTCCAATAAAAGCACGAGACATGCTAGTTACATGTCATTATATTTAACCTTATGCCGTAAATATGGCTGTGTAAAAAATACCCCAATAACATATCCCTGCTCTGCTGCCTTTCTGCATGTAGCCAAGAGGCTGATGCCAGTTTTATATCAGTAGCTTACGGCTCTCCGGCACTTAATAACGTTTCTTTAGGGCAAATAAGAAGATCGTTTGGTCAGTAAGAGCATGGCACTGGTATTAATTTCCATTGTTTCTAGCGTTAGAACTATTACTGAATACAATATGGGAAAAGTTACTCACCAAATTACAGTAAATTGAATGAATTACATCTTAAAGATGTAACACATACTGGAGATTTTTATTATCTTGATTATCGGGATGTGTCAAAGGGTAACAGGACTCTGACTGTCACAGGGCTGACGGTGAGGCACGGGTCTCCAAAAGTCAAGAGTATTTATTTACAAAAGTTGCCAAAAAAACTTTTAGCAATAAGGAATAATGACACTCTGTAGTGTTTAAGAAGGATTATACTCATCATCAGCTAAATGTAAGGATATGAACACTTCCTCTCAGCAGTAATGTCTGCACACCCTTCTCTCCCCATACTGACACAGGCTGGCTACTCTCCATCCAAACCCCAACCTCAAATTGGCTCTTGCCATTACCAGTTGAGGCCTGGTAGCATACGTTAGTGGATTTACTCCTTTATCCTATAGGGTTCATCTCTTTTGGAGCAGAATTTGGAGTTCTTTGGACCTAGATAGAGATAGAGGAAGTCACAGAATACCGTGTTCAGGGATGCAGCATAACATTTAATAAATTATATTGTGTAATATTCTGAAGTGGGGAAACAGCGAGAACCATTTTTTTTCTTTCTTAATTCTTTATGAATGTAATTTAACAGCTGCATCAGTATCAAACAAAATATATGTTTTCAAAATACCTCTTTGATTTTCATCTGGATTACAAAAAATATATACAGGTATCTGCGTATTTTCTTACATGCAAAACGTGCAAAACGTGCAAAACGTGCAAAACGTGAAGTTCACCTTACTCCCATGGTGGACTTCCAGTTGAGCAAGTTTTTACTTCAAAATGAGCTACCCCAGTGAACACCTTTTGATTGAAGAGTCACTTTGCAGTTCTCCTAGCTTCCGTATCCAGTACACCACACAGGTAGTTAAAAATTTGAGGTGAAATGTGTCAGAAACAAAAACGGTTTTCGCAACGGTCTCTTTTGTTGCCGGAACATGTTTCAGCCCTTACCTGTTCCGCAGTTCTGCTTGCCTGCCCTGGTAGAGTGAAACCATGGTGTGTGCATTTGACTTTAGGGACCAATAATACAGTGTGCAAAATTCCATTAGCCAGGCGGCATAACACAATACATGGAAAATATTATAACTGTACATTTAATATGCCCTCGTTGCAAAACTATTTGTGTACAAATATTTTAACATATCTTAAAGATACGCCTGAGGTGCAAGAACGGCAAAAGGTGCAAAGATTTTTAGGTCAGCTAAATATAAGAGTGTCTGAAAGCAGACAGAAAAGCACATGTTTATGAAATAAGGACAAACTTATAAAACTGTTGTCCTCGTGCTCCCTGTCGCGCCAATTCTCACACTCATGGTGCCTAAAGAGTCACTTTCAGATCAATAATTTTGTTTATAAAATATACAGTTATTATTATTAACATTATTATTTTCGTTATTATTATTGTTTACATTATCTTTTTAGATTTTGCTCTCACTGTTATGGGAGCAATAACAGTGAAAGTAAGCATTTTAATAATTTACTGACATGGTATATGTGTACTCTGAAATCATGCCAAGACCAGTTGTAATGCTTGACACAGCTTAAAGCTAATTGAAAGGTGATAGGCAAAGGATTTTGAATCTTTGGCTAAAATGCAGCATACCCAATTGTGTTTGATTATCAATTAAAGATAACATTTCAAAAGAGATGTTTAACTACTGTGCCAAATTTTACTCTCTTCTTTTCCATTTTTGGGATCCACTCCCACATGCCATAAACCTCGTCAAGCATAGAGTGACACACATTAACTATTTCGACATTAGAAACACAAAACAGTGTTGGTTCATAAAATACAACAATTGTAGCACTTTTTAAATGTATTTTTACGTAAGTCACATAAAATCACTGAAAGCGATACATGTTTTCACAAAAGTGTTTGATTGCTGTTGTGTTCTCTTACGAAGCAGATAAATGAAAAGGTTCAAAATCTATCACCTATCGCCTTACACGTAAATTGCTTCTTAAAATGATAGTTTGCCCAGTGAAGTCCCTTCAGAATAATTTTTATTCGTATTTTTAATGTATAATTGCACGCAAGTCAGGGAATGGCATGCAATAATACATTGCAATTCATTGCGTTAATAAGTTGTGTCCTCATTAAGTAAAAATGATAATGTAACCATAATGTATATTACTAATTAATTACTGAAACAAGAGAGCAGAGAGTGAAAAATATTCCTTATATTTCAGTGATTTGAAAGTAAAATTTTACTGATAATGCTATGCTCTAATTGCAGCGCAATATAAGTTGTGCTACAACTCAACCAAAAAAAAAGTTAATATTTACTATATTTTGGCAGTTTCTTGAAAATGTAAGTTTGTTACATCAGAGCTCTGACACGCTGCGACATATGTTGGCAGGTTACGAGAACCTGGAGGAGAACTACGTGCAGGACAGTAAGATGGGCTTTGTCATTAATGCCATCAATGCCATGGCCCACGGCCTGCACGACATGCACCGCGAGATGTGCCCGGGCCACGTGGGCCTCTGCCCGGCCATGCAGCCCATCGACGGGAGCAAACTCCTGGACTTCCTGCTGAAGACCTCCTTCAGGGGGGTCTCCGGGGAGGACGTGTGGTTCGATGAGAACGGGGATACACCTGGAAGGTAATGGCATTGTGTAATGACTCTCTCTCGTAACGTAAATGGATACGTTAAAGATACTGCAGTCAAGATTTATTATAGCCATGAGTTTGTCTGATTTTTATCAACTGCTTACAGTTTTATTAAGGCTATTACAATGCACATAAATAAAATATATTTACAAAGAAGACATTCTAGTTGGGTGGCACTTTATGTAGCAGAATATTTTAGCACAATCCTTTTTGCATGAAAAAACTTAAGAGAAGTTGATGTTAAAAAGAACTTTCAGATTTAATTGAGTCTAGGTTTGTCAGTTACTAGAGGCCATGGACATATTAATCCACTTGATAAATTCTGCAGATATTTAACTGCATGTAAAATATATCAAACATCAAGTCTATCAGCCTTACATGTAACTATGAGCATTACACATTATCTAACAGATCGGTTGTTAAAATCGGGTCAGTTGCATGTGGCCATTGCACATATGGGTTTATTTCCAAAATTAGGAAGTCCAAGAAACTGTGAGCCAAACGGTAATATTCTGTGGTATTCTGCTGTTTTAGAAATAAGCGTTGATGTACTGGAACAGATGGATTGCCCGTTTCAGTCCAAGGCGCAGGTCATTTCCCTTTACGTGCAGATAAATGTACTCCCTTGTCCTTGGTTAAACGCCTGTTCAGGTGTGACATTTAGTCTTGATTCCCATGACAGGTACGACATCATGAATCTGCAGTACGTGGACCCTGGCCAGTATGACTATATCAACGTGGGCTTCTGGCATGAGGGGATGCTCAACATCGACGACTATAAGATTCTGATGAACCGCAGCGAAATGGTCCGCTCAGTCTGCAGCGAGCCCTGCTCCAAAGGGCAGATCAAGGTAGGCGCTACGCTGTGCTATTGTGTTTTCACACTACTGTATGCTTACAGTGGTGCAAAGTAATAATGTGCTGTCTTTACCTTCCTATATTGTGAAATATTACTGTCCTTGCCTTCATCTGTTGGCATCATACTTGTAATGCGTTTCATTGAGGATAAAAATCAAGTGGTAGTGTTTATGGGAGGTGGTGATATTTATCATTTACGATTATAATATTTAAGTTGGGAGCTTCGTGACTTTAGCACGTGGAAGCCCCGTCATTGACCGGTCTGTTTGTCCAATCACAGGTGATCAGGAAGGGGGAGGTCAGCTGCTGCTGGATCTGCACCACCTGCAAGGACAACGAGATCGTTCAGGATGAGTTCACCTGCAAGGCGTGCGACCTAGGCTGGTGGCCAGACGAGGAACTAGAAGGTACGGTCCATCTTCTTTGTTCCCTTTCCATGCTGGTTGTCGTTACTTTGACAGCGGTTCGCTAAGCAGCAGTTCTACCTGTGGTGGTAATGCATTATTTTGGGCTTCCGTCCAAATGGGTTATTAAACAAACAAAAATCAACTGGTTTGTGCTGATGGGAGAGGGAGGAAGCAGGGTTTGGCATGACATTAAAAAACTATCCGTGCTGTGCTATTTTCGTGTCAATGTACGCAGCTCCATCTTCTTTCAATAAGACCCACTCATAACGCTCTCGCAGGTGAGAATGAGCTATTTTGATGGTGCTTTTGCAAAATTCATATTCAAGCTGTCACACAGCTCACAAAATGATCTCAATTATAAAATTGTAAGTTGTATTCTCTCCGCTTCAATGACAACATGTAACCACTCGTAACCAACTAGCCTGAGCACTCCAAAAGGGAACAGGAGAGGTGTGAACAATGAACGAATCTGGTCTGATCTGGCCATATTGCTAATTGAAACCAACCCATTTGGCAAAAGCGGCATCAGTGAAAAAATGTATTAACACTCTGTAGGCTACACAACATTCTGCACTGACTGGAAGAGAGGCACGTCCTTCTTGACGGCACTGCTATCCTGTAGGTGCTTGGGAATCCGATTACAGATGCTGGTTAACAATGGGGTGAGAGAAGCCCTGCCAATTTAGACCCACTCCAGCCTGGGCAGCGCTCTGCCAATTGTGCCGTGTCACTGCTGTGCTCTTCTGGTCACAATCGGCAAAGGACATGGGCTGGATTTGAACCGGCGAAAAATCCAGCTCATGGGGCTGAGCCTTTATGGTCACTCACCAAGGCCCAGAAAACTTTGATCTCATGCCATGATCATCTAAAAGGGTTTGCAGGTTTTCTATTATCACAAATACTAAGTTTCTTAGAAACACATGCATTGTGAAACCAAAGTAACATTGACATTTTGTTCACTCAAAATGTAAACAGCAAAGGAATGTATATATTATTATAAAAAAGGGGTCAAGACATGCTGTAAAGATAGATGGCGCCAATAGAGTTGCTAGAGGAGATAAGAAGCAGAAAGATTTAGATTCAGGAAAAAACACCCAAGAAAATATGAAAAAATGCAGTCTGTCTATAACAAATTATTCCAGAGGACAGAGAATTTGTTGGAAGAAATATGATTAAAGATTAAGACGAGCAGAAGCATTATCACAACGATAGGCAAGGCCGTGGGTTCTGAAACTCATTTGCGCTGCAACAGGGAACCCATGAATATAAAGAAAGCCAGCTGCATTTGAGAACAAAGTAAGACAGAGGAAGCCATGCAGCAGAATTCTGTATTAATCCAAGAGGACGTCCGGTATAGAATTACACTGATAGATAATGTATGATGTGCTGTATACAATGCATTGTCAGACGATTATATTAATGTTGCTGTGGCATGCAGCCAGGAGATCCACCCCCAGGCTGCTGGGACATGCCCAGGTTAGTCCTGAATAACAGGCAAGCAGTGGGGCCCCGCCCGCAGCCAGGACCTGGTTTGTGCACTTCGAGCCTGGTTTTGTCCGACTGGAACACGCTCAAGTGCTCGTAAATAAGTTTGGACTTTAAAGGTGAGACAGCAAGCACTGTCTGGAGAAAGGGTTTAGACTAGTATGCATGTATGTTTGGGGGATATTTTTGTATTGTTTTATTGTTTAATAGTTTTGAGTTTAGTTTTCTCGCCAAAAGGAAAGCCCAAAAAAAGGCTTAAACAAACCTTCTGTTTTCTTATGTCTGGCCTTTCTCAGACCGGGCATGCTGCAGTTTGCCACAGCTGCCAAAGAAATAATGCACAAATTAAACTCATCACTGCAGAGTTGAAAAGGGCAACCGCAAAGTCTCTTCAGTCTGGATTTATTGAACCCTTACCATATTCCTGCTATTTTGTTTTATTAACTCACAGCGGCTGCATTTCTGAACTTTAGCGGTTTTCCTGCCGTGGGCAGCAGGGGCGTGAAAAACCTGCTCTGGGCAGTTGCCGCTAACAGACGGTAGCTGTTTTGAATGAAAAAAACTGGCTGCAGGAGCAGCCATTGAGGCAATTTGAAACAGGGTGGAAAATTTCTCCCTATCAGAACGAATAAATGAATGAAGCAATCAATAAATCAAATTGTATTTGTTATTGTACATTTTTTACAAATAGAACTTGGTACCCGGTGCCAATCAGGAAAAACTGGAATATTATGGGGTGAACTGCAAAGGCAGTCAAGAGAAATGACATAATAGTTGAGACACATAGAATAAAAGTGAATGATAAAGTCAGTCAGTGAGGAGCTGAGTAGATATCTCATCAGCTTCAGGATATGGTGGAAGGTTGTAGGGATAGCCAACCGTGCACTACATTACTAACGGTGAGAAGACATTATGTGTCTGACTCTGGGCCCACCAGCAGCATGTGATAAATCAAACTACATGTTGTACCAGGTTTATATGTACTTTGGCTTCACTTAGACCTGCTGCGGTCTTTTACCTGCATTGTCTTTGGACTGTCCCTGCACAGCGAGGTGGGGCTGGAGGGTGGGGGTATTTTTAGTTGAACTGGAAACCTACTTTAGCACATGGAGAGTTTTCAGCTAGGTGCCAGGTTCAGATGGCTGATTTAGGACACCAGAGATGCCATGAAACTGATGCCGTGGCGTTTTAAATACTTGACTGCCCAACATAACTTTCCCATTTTCTCGTGATAAATCCTCTAAGCAGGTTTTCCAGGTGT
>JAOYSI010015112.1:4863-38251 GCA_025775065.1 Hiodon alosoides | reverse complement strand
TCTCTCTCTCTCTCTCTCTCTCTCTCTCTCTCTCTCTCTCTCTCTCTCTCTCTCTCTCTCTCTCTCTCTCTCGCTCATAATTCTTCCTTACCTGGTTGGTGGCTCTACTTGGTTGTTCTGTACAGAAACCTGGGGACTCAAAGTTCAATGGAGGAGATAATTTAGCTCTGGATGCCCCTCTCTTTCACTGGCTGCGCTCCTCCACAGCATTGATGTCTGATTTTTCGGTGGGGGGATGACCACGTGTCACTCGTATGCTGAGTGCTGATAAGATATATAGATACTGATGAGGGGAGCCGGGAGCAGGCGTGAGGTTTCAGATGTAGCCCAGCTCTGACATCTGACAAACAGACTGGAGCTCTGGATACGGTTAAGCACATGGTTTTCTGTATTCTGCTGCTACAGACGTTAGGCCTGAATCGTAGCTATATGCTAAATAGATTGTGCTATTTGCTAAACCCCTGGCGAGTGAAGTACTTGAAAGTGTGATTGGACTGACTAACAGGGGTCACGTGGGAAGACATCTTACAGTTGGGAACCAGCCAACTGTTCTCGGTTCATTGTCTGCCGTGCAGAAAATACAGGGCGACTGGATGGTTGGATGCTGTCTCGGAATAAACGGTTATTTACAGCCATTAGGAATAGACACCGTCGATTTATTTTAGTCTATTTTGTTTTTGCCATGCGTAGATTTTCATTCTCACGATCCTCTGGTTTCATTAATGGACCACTTTGATATATGATACCAAACCACAATATTAAAACATTATTATTATTAAAATACAGTAGGACCTTTTTACTTTGCATTTCTTTATGAATGTATTAGCCATAAAGCTAAGAGGAGGATGAAATAGAGAGAGGAGTGGGGCCTGGCGTGAAAGACAGATGGTTTTATATTCACATTTTCATTTTAGTCATACAGCAGATGCTCTTAGCCAGAACGATGTACAAAAGTGCCAAAGTTTACGGGTTAACACGCAATAACAGATACTGAGCGACCATGCCCTATTGAGAAATAGAAGTAGTAGTTTTAGGGGGGACCAATCAAGAGTGGATAAGGACAGAGACGTCTGTCTTTTAAGTGGACAGAAGTGCTGCCTCCAGGAGAGTGAGAAATGGGTGGTAAATTGGAGCGGTCTCACTGCCTTTATCCATCCCTTGGGCACTGACAGGTTCATTCGAAATGGTTCACGCCACCAGGTGGGCGCTTGGTTACCTCCAGGCAACAGCAATCATTTGTGTCACTATGGTGTCCAGAATGGCGCACGTTGGCCCATAGGCATGACAGCGCCCCATTTTATGCTTCTAAAGGATATTTACTCATCGTTTTTTACTCATCGACACACTTCTGGGTGTGTCTTTCTTGCTCGTAACCCCACTTAATTCGCAAAGGAAACTTCTCACATTTGTTTGTGTTGTCTAAATATATGGCAATGGCCCTCTGGAAGATTTCCATTTTCTCCACCCTAAAAGGACTGATTGCATGCTGTTGGTTGCCCTGGATGAGTGTGTCTGCTTAAATTAATTTGAAATGCTAAATGTAGAGGGACGGCCCTCAATTCAAGCACGAATGGCTTGTGGGGCTTTACAGATTCCAGCGCAACTCTCTAGTTGGTCCGATTGCATTAATGTCCTTCTTTGCCAAGAATATTTTCATCTTTCTTTCATGGTGTTGTAGAGTGAATTCAAACAGTGAATTTATTTGGAGCGAAAAAAAAGCCCCAAAGCACATCAAAATCCCAGTGCAGATCCCTAGGATTTGATCAGGCTGAGAAACAATCGGCTACCGCTGATGATCCGGGAGGCAAACGGTTCAGTCACTCCACAGCAGTGTACTGGGATTGCCTGCCTTCAGTACACATGCCTCGAGCCATGTCCGCTCGGTCTTTTCTTTACAGCTCTGGGTCTGACACGTGACGATGGTGTCGGAGAGCGGGGCATCGGGGCACGTTGGGAGTGGGGGAGGGACAGCTCTGCTGGTGTATCCGTTACAAAGGAAGAGTGCTGCCAGATGTTTATAATGGACTATAGTCTGGTGGGGGAGGGGTCTGGTATGGGTGCTACTTTGGGAGCTTGAGAGCTGTCTGTCATTGAGATTACGGCAGACATGGATAAATACGTAGCGCACTTTTCCCACCTCGTTTCTTCATGCCAGATTATAACAGGTGTGTGTGCCAGGGCTATAAAAGCAGACATGTTTGTCTGTTGCGTCATTTTTTGTTCAGAATGCAGATGCTCTGCTGTTGGAGCCACCTTGCGTATACATCTATAAAATGATTAAGCAATTACCCAGATATTTGCTCCTTTACCATCCTGTGGCCCACGTGTACACTACTGTGGCACGTCAGATATTCCTCCGCTCTACCTAACAGCCTCTCCCCAAAGTAAGCAGCAAGATAAAGTGGCTTTATTTCAGCATTTGTGGGCGCTATCCATCTTTGCCGCGGCTTAATGTTTACTTTTCTGCGACTGCGAAAAAGTGTTTCTGCTGACCCAGGGACCCCTTCTGGGCACATAGTTTACTGTAAAAATAGTCACGGAGGTCTTGGGAGATAAAAGTAATGAAATGGTGTTTGGTTGAATCAGAGGATGCTGCGTGGGTTTGGATTGGTGTAAAAATAGCATCTGTAGTTGGTGTGAATGAAACAAACCCAACACAGAACTCAGCCCTCTGTGCTGTGAACCCTCTGAGGGACTTTGTTATGTCATCATTTAGTGGTGTAACATTAGGCAGCCAAAGAGCTGAGCTGAAAGCACCTTAAAATATCTGCGCTGCCCGTCAAATTGCAGGGGCCTCTGTTCACCCTTCTCAGTGGCAGCAATTGAGTATATCAACTGTGAATGAACTGTGTTTGTGTGTCACTGACAGCAGGACAGGAGAGCAGAGAAGAGCAGTCTGTCCTGACCTAACAATTTTAATTGACACTCCACTGAGGTTCTCGGTTGTTCACAAAATCTGAAAAGCTGGTACTATCCCCATGGCAACTAGTTTTTAAGCGTCTGAACAGTTGCCTTTCATTTAATTGGCCTTTGCTCTTTATGAGACAACGGTTACAAACAATTACCAGATTCCAGTCTGAAATGTTGGAATAGAGCCCTGTTGGATAGTTCCATGGAAAGTCAGAGGTCTTGTTTACCAGTCCTGATGGCATGATATCTAAGGCTTTTGGCTTTTGTGAGTAGATTTAGTCTCCGTGTGGCTTGCTGCTTAGAATTGTAATGGCAAATTAAGGATGCGTCCTGTCAGCTTGCTTTTAACGACCTCATATTAAAAATCGGTGAATCAAAGGCCCGGCCCATCGCCAGTGAGGGCATGTATTAAAGGTTTTTAAAGGTTTCAAAAAGTAATGGTCTCATGATCTCATTTAAATAGGTCAGATGGCTGCTTATGCTGTTCATTTAAAAAGCTTCATGTGCAACGTACAGTGTTACCTGAATAGTGCACTGAAACCTCCAGGGATGAGTCACTTTTTCCACTCGCGCTAAGCGCTAAACATCCATGCTCTTCACTGTGGATCTCGCAGTCCATTCTCTGGACTTACTTGATGGCAACAGCAATCAGCTCCGTATACAGATTTCAAATCTATCGAAGCTAACCTCTTCCCCTTTCCTCTCTCACTACGCGGATTCTACTTGTTCACTGTGTGCGATGAGCTGGGAGATTAGCCCACTCTGTCAGACTACCCCAAGGGAGAATTAAAGGCAGCGGCCTGCTGTGCTGTATGAATGAAGTCAATAAATCCATGGGAGCAACTTGCCACAAAAAAAAACATGGCAAGGACAGTCAGTGTGAGAGCATGCAGTAATGACAGGAACCAGTGAGTTCAAAAGAATTACAAATTAGGCCTACGTGGCATTGGCAGCGCTGGACTCTGGTCCTGAAGCGCCCGGGGGTTAACATCCCATGTCGGACACTGCTGTTGTACCCACCTGGAAAGACACCCAGTTTTTCACATTGGATGCACAATATTCCACATCCAATTTGTTTGGGCTTTTTTCGTTCCAGTTTAATCACCCGATTTCTGATGACATTCACTCATTTTACTGAAGCATTTCCACGCCTAATCGTTTACGCTGCTCGATACATGCACACAGGCTCATGTCAAATGGATCTCCACTGTACCGAAAGAACAGCCTGGTTAGCCAAATGTATATGGATTCCATCCCAGAGATGACAATACCTGCCAGCTGCAGTTGTTTGATTTGAGTTGGTCTGAAGCTATGCGCTAACTGTTAGGTGCTGGGTGGGAAGGCAGACTCCAGCGCCCAGCCTACGGTGTGTTGGTGCAGCAGGAAATGAGGGCCTGGACAACCTAGTAATAGGCGAGAGGCTGATCGCTGATCGCAGGGGAGCTATTCACCTCGAAAATTGGATGCACTTTGTTGGATGAATCTTCAGAAATGGTCTTTTTTTTTTTGCAAGGATGTGTTCATAGAAACTGCAGGGGGCACAGAGGCTGGAGAAGTTAACAATTTACACAAATTGATTTTGTTAGGGCTCCCCGAGAATGGCCGACTGCTCTTTTAGCGGAGCTCAAATGTGCTCCTAAACGTTTTTGATGTCGCAAGTTTTTTTTTTTTTTTTTTTTTCCACAAGCGATGTGCATTCACTGGCATTATGTGTACTGACATAGATCATGTTCAAAGAAAGGGGTGAGTATGGCACTTAAGGCAATGTTTTCTATGGCTAAGGTTTTTAAATTTAATCTCCATGTGGCTCACTGCTTAGCATGGTGATGGCAATTTCTGCTTGCTTTTAACGACCTCATATTAAAACCGGGCGATTCAAAGACTCTGCCCATCGCCAGTGAGGGCATGTATTGAAGGCTTTTTCCACGGGTGGAGACGGGAGGGAGAGGGTTTATTCTTCCCCGGAGGATGAGGAGCGACTGACGGTAAATAAGTGCGATTATAAATAGCCCAAGGTAAAGTGCATGGCTGACAGCGTGTGCAGAGCTCTGCTGACGGACTCTGCTAATGCAGCCCTGCTTAAGAGCTCAGGGGCGACTGGACCTCGTTATTTACGTGCAAATGTGGGGCAGCCGAGCAGCAACTCGCAGGGGGGGAATCCAGGGCCTCACTCTGCAAATAAATGTGTGCACTCGCGGAGGGAGGGACTGACATAACAGGCACCACACTGGTGGAGGCCCTTGTCTTTTGCCCGTCATGCAGTGCAGATACCAGATCAATAGGCGCCGCAGGGTTTTGTGCAGCTTGACCAATCGTATTGGTCAGGGGCACAGGCGGTGGGGAGAGGATATCACTCATCAGCTTCCTTTTGGACAGAAAAAATCAAAATGGCTGCTTTCAGGGAGGGCTGAATCTGTCTGCTCGTTTTCCACCACGTCTACATCATGTTGTGTCGTGTTGTGTCATGTTGACGGACAAACCCAAATTCGCCCCTGCGGGGAACTGAGAAGAGGGCTTGGCATGGCACCAGACCCCATTGAACCCAGTAGGGTCGGAAACCTGGCTAGACAACCTCTTCACTGTCAACTTTTAGCCACCTTGGCTGGCAGACCCACAGGGAAAGGGGCCAGTGAGGTCTGTCTCAGTCTGGGGGGTGATGTCACTGCAACAGGCAGTGGGGGATAATGCCCTGCGCTGGGATAACCCTCCACCCCTCCACCCCAAACATTTGCATTCTGTTCCATTTAGGGTGACACTTTATCAATATTCACATACCACACCCAGGTAAATGTTTCTCCATAAGTTTGAGAGCAGTTACCTGGAAGACTCCATCACTTCTGCTGCGGAACATTGACTTTATTTTCAGGGCGAAATATTACAAATATAAAGTAAACCAGTAAATATTCAGCCTATATATCTTTGTGGGGACGAGGACTTGTGTTTGTGTCAGTAGAGGTTATTTCTTAGTGCTGAAATGTGTCCCCTAAGAAGCAAAGCTAATTTGTATTAGCAATAAAATAGGAGCTACCGCGACAGCTCCAGATTCTATCTGGGGTAAGTGTGCAAGAGAGGCTGAGGTAAATTATTCAGACAATTTGCTGATGTTACAGCTTGGCTATACAAGGGCCTGGGCATAAAAGAAAGACACAAATCACGACGTTTTTCCGAGCAAGAAATGGAAATTTTTTGGGTAACAAATAGACAGGAGAATTTACATTGTGGTAGACATGTCGAACTGCGATAGGGCAGAAATCCCCATATTCTCAATTTTGGATGAGATCATCGAAATGCTGTTAAATGTAATTTCAACGACAATAAAATGATTACAATTACAATAGTATTACATCAAAGCACGGAATATTAATTTACATTTACAGAATAATGAAAAGCCAAGTCTGTATTTATTTTCTTCCAGGATCTGCAGAGAAAAATCTTGTGACTAGCTGTAAATTTTGTCTCATGGTGAATGTTTATGTTATTTAAAATAATTGCTTTGTTTTTAGAAAGAAAGAATGAAGTGTATTTTTTAGTATACCTATGCACTTTAACTGATTATTTTAGGATGTAACCCTCAGGCAATTGCACTCAAGAATAAATACTGATGGAAGGATAAAATTACTCAGATTATATCTCGGGTAAGTCTGTGAGAGGCGTGAAATTAAGATACAGGTACTAACACGTTCAGTATTAATATGTAAAGTGGAGGGGGGTGGTTGTCAAAATCAGACATATCTCCTCAGGTTCTTTCTCCTGATGTAAAATCTATGCTGATGATGAACAAGGGAGGCAATATGTTCAAAAACGTATGAAACGACTGATCTATCTGTTAATAGTTTTTAATGATAACTTTTTAATTATATTTTTCCTGTGTCGGTATCGTCTGAGATGGGCAAGATATGCTTTGCTTATTTAATATATTTATTTACAGTTCATGTTGATTTATTGTGATTTTCTGAAGCAAACATTGCAATGGTGTGTCCCACTATCCACATTTCATCACTAGCCTGTGGCTATGAATGCAATAAGCTGGCGCAATAGGAAACCAAGCCGATGGCCAAGGCTATTAGTTGCAATGGTGCTAGAGGGAGAAAAATACGATAATTGGCGCTTTTCTGCTTTGTCTATTGTGTTAAAATGTAGCCTATTCTGAAGTCTTTTTTTTTTGACGAATTTTTGGTTTATAATAGCATTTTCTCTTCTCTCCTTCGGCTGTGTTATCTTCACAGCATTAATGACTTCTATCAGTCATTTCAGTTATATCTCCATAAGTGCAATAAAACTAAGCGGAGACTGTTCTTTCATTTTGGGTGAAATTCTTCTGATATCCCGAAGGTTCTGGAACCTCCCCTGGGTCCCCCACGTTCTCCAGGAAGCTTATGTTACGAACCTTGTTCATTGAACAAAAGGGCAAAAATACTACATAAAAGTCACCTTCTCCCAGAGTAGCTTGCAAGACTCCCGCCCACCACCCTACCACGCATGACTTTCATTTGAGCGTCTGGATGCATCTAGATGTGATTGTCTTTTTTTTTTTTGCTAAGGTCAGTATGCCGTTGTCTAGTGAAACGTAATTGAGGTCTAGCTGTGAAACCTCACTGAGAAGCTCAGCTTCCAGCAATTGAGCTGTGTATTTTACTAAGCTATTGGCCTCTGCTGTTTGAGTTAAACCTTGTTGAGAAACATGCAATGGGTTCATCTTTCTTAATGTCAGGCTAATTTTGATTTAAATGTTTCATCAGCCTCAAGGAATCTGGGTTATTTATGGAGTATTTTTTTAAAGAAACATTAATGTGAGGCATGTTCACCTGATAACACACGGAAACGATCAACAGACTAATTTACAGATTCATAGGATTCACATTCAAGGGTTCACAGACTGACATCACACTCATTCACTCACACCACTACACTTGGTGAGCTTTAGAGAGGTTTAATTGGGTTGATTATATGTTTCAGAGAGAATACAGGCATCTATGTCCTCCTTGAGTTTAGATGATATTCTAAAATAATGAATTTAAATATGATTGAGCATACTCAATAATTATCGGTTGCATCGCCATATTAATTATATTGTTGACAAACTTTTAAAATGTAATTAATGTTCTATTAGTGCTTGGTTTATGGAGAAAGGGCTTTAGCCAATGGAAATAGCAATGGCTGATAAAATACAAATCAGGAGAGCTGCTTTGAGTTAATAATCCGTATATTAAAAAAAAGTAATTGCTTCGCGTTGGTTTGCACCAGGTAGTTAATAGCTAAATATGCATAATTATAATTATAACTATTTGTTAAGGTATCTAAATTATTTGTTTTATACACAACAAAACATTCTCGCATCATGTATGCAGAGAAAACATAAGTCTAAAGTATACGTCTTTCTTGTGATGTGAGCAATTGTGGCCTATTTTTCACATTATATTTAAATTAAACTAAAAATAACTCCCAAATTGTTGCCAATTAAGTCCTAAGTGACCAGGCCCCATTGTAGCGTGTTTCTGGTTGCCAAGCAACGCCTTCCTTTCACTGGGCTTCGTCATTTCCTGTGAACAGAAGATCTGGAACCAAACGCCACAGCAGCCTCTGTCTCATCGCGGGAGCCACACACTGACAGAGAGCAAGTGAACAGCCACTTGAAATTAAGATAATATCCAAACAACAAAAAGAGTAGTAGAAACTAGTAACATATGATTACTTTAAGAGATTGAAAGATTAATTCGTTAATTTATTAATTTGCTTCGACTATTTCGTAAGTTTGCGTAGTATTTTTTCCCGGAGAGAAAAAAAGACTTCTGACAACACGCTCCTTAGCGACGTCTGTTGAGGCAAGAAGGCTGAGAAGAGCAATAAAAGACGTCAACTCAAACGTCGTCTCTCGTACGTTATACAATCAACAGGACGCAATGACGGCTCGTTATTTTTCTTGCCTTCTGTGATTTACTTTCTACGGAAGTTAGTTGCGAATTTTCGGCATTTAAAGTAATAAGGATATTTATTGGAGAGGCAGCTAGCCTCACTAATCTCTACTACTGTAGCTACGAACCCATCGGGTGCCTATCATGTCGAGAGCGGCGCTTTCAATCGTAGCTGATTAGCTATGGTAACCAGCCCGCTGTAGGATATATTGAGTTTCGCCATATTACCGGTGCTTTGTTTGTTTGTTTGTTTGTTTTTGTTTAGTTTTTTTGTTAATGTAGGGTTGCGGATATTTCTTATCTGTAAAACGGGTCTCATTTTGCTTACACGACCCTCAAAAAAAGGTAAATCAAGAGTCTTGATATTTGACAAAACGACTCTTTTATTTCTCATTAGTTGTGTTGTAAATAAGTTTGATTGAGAAAGGGATTAGTTGGCTAGCTACAGAGACCCAGTGGCGGCAGATCTAACATGGCTATTTTCAGAACGAACTATTTCCAGGACTCGCGATGCGGCACTGTGATCTGAGCAGACAGGAGCCAGGGCTTCACTCTTCAGATCCGATGCACGCTTTTTCATTCCTTCGACGTGGCCCCGTGTTTTAGGCAAAGGTCTAGGATGAGCACAGACCTGGAGCGCATGTCGCTGAACTCGTCCTCGGCCAACTCAGTGGGCTCCGGCGGCCGCTCGCTGTCTGCCAACGTAAAGAAGCTGCACAACGCGCTCAACCTGCTGCTAAATGACTTCGAGCGAGAGCAGTTCATCCACTGCCTCAATGTGTATCACTCTAAGCGGAATGTGTTCGATCTCGTCCAAACTCTTAAAGTCATCCTCAACGCGCCGAGTAAACGCCAACTATTGCCCATGCTCCGGTTGGTTATCCCACGCTCCGATCAGCTTTTGTTCGACCAATATACATCGGAAGGCCTGTACTTGAAATCGGATCTTCTGGCAAGCAACGGCACCGCCGAGACCTTAGGCGAAGTTGTCAATGCAAACCTCACCCCAACTCCTGTCGGGCGCTTCTCAGTTCAGGCGGTGCAGTCTCATCCTGCACAGTCAGCCCGACGAGCGTCTCCCGACAGTTTCAGCACCAGCAGCGACGGAACAGCTACACTAGTGCCGCTGCTAGAGAGAGCGTTCTTGCAAGAACTTCCCGGCGAGATCCGCCAAGTTACTCTGAAGCGCAACAAGAGCAACGAGGGTCTGGGCTTCAGTATTCGCGGCGGCTCTGAACACGGGGTCGGGATATATGTTTCGCTGGTGGAGCCAGGATCTTTGGCTGAGAAAGAGGGTCTGATGGTTGGTGATCAGATACTGACAGTTAACGACAAAGTATTCGACAGAGTCACGCATGCGGAAGCGGTAAAGGTGGGCTGAATTATGTACTTTCTATTATATATGGCGATTCTGTGCTTTCTGTTATAATAGTACATTTTTTGTTTAATGCTTAAATTGCTCTTTAATGCAATATTTTGATAATTAAGAAAATGTCGTTTCGCGTTGACAGGTTGTAATTCACAGCTTTTTGTTTTTTTGCTTGTTTTAAAGCGTACGGTTTGGACGATCTGTGCGCGGATAGTTTTAAACGAACTAAGTCACCACACGTTGCTTGTATTCGGCACGCTCATAGCGTTACTTTATAATTTTACTCTCTTCGTGTTCTCGACGTTGTCAGTGCCATCTGCATTGTCCAGTAAGAAGTGTGAAACAAAAAACGATCGTCCAGGTGATACGATACACTTTAAAGCTCGATGGGCTCGAGGCAAGATGCCACTCATCGTACTATATTCGAGTTGAGGGGGCTCATCTAAACATCAGAACTATGTATGAATGCGACCTCATGGTAACATGCTTGATGTGCGAATCATGGTTTTATTTATTGTTTTTACTTAATGCCCTTAGAGAATATGTATAATTTATTGCAAAGTCACACACTTTTATCTGACTCTTTGGACCTAGTAGACTGTGGTGTATCTCAAATTGACTCCGCATATTTTAATGATTGTGTGCATGTGTATTGGACAGTCAATTTGTGTGTGTTGGACTGTAAGAGTGTTTCTGAAGCGGTGTGTATTTCTGATAAGCATGTGCATGTCCTGACATCCCCATGTGTGCAATAAAACTAATTTGAAAAACTAATTTAAAAAAAAGAAAAATGAAGAGGCTTTTTTTCAAGCCTCCAGAAACCCCTATTTAATGAATAACATTCTCCTAACCCTATTGTCACCACTTTGTTCTAGGCATTATGTTACTGTAATAGTAAATAGTCCCACTCTAAATGACAGACTCTCAGTAGTTGCCTGGGTCAGATAAAATTGTGGATATACGCTGTTTCGTTTGCAGACCATAATGAGCTGTCCTGTGATCAGAATAATTGACACAGTTCCTGCCTGTCATGACTTACACATTTGGCCTCAGCAAGTGACTTATTTTTTACAGACAAACACCAGATTAAGCATCAGACGTTCACGCAGCTAATGCATAATAGTAATACAGAAGATTGGCTGTAAACTGCTGAGGATGAATGACACCATGTTGGGAGATGTATCGTCATGATTTGAACAAGATGCTGTATTTTAATGCGCTCCGAACTTGTAAGATGCCAATTTCCAAGCTCTCTGAATTCTTCTCTCATTTTCCTGTGTAAACATGCTGTTTTCATTGTTCAAAGTGAACAGTGGCTGACTATGTGTAGTACACTATGTCTGGAGTTATTCCTAAAGGCAAAATCTATCTGTACAGCGGCAGGGTTTATAGTGGTGCCGCCAAATCCAGCCTCTGATCTTGATGAGCGTGCACATGTAGGGTGGAATGAGAGAGGTACATCTTGTCTTTAGTCATGCAAACCGGAGGGGCGCAGTGTTCAATGATGTCTGCTCCCTCATAATCTGCCGTGTAATTGGTCTCAGATAAAAGCTCAAAGCTTTTTTTTTAAATGACATTGCAGTTCAAGGAACGATCAATATGCAGGGAAGTGTTAAAAGCAGGTACAGAGGTAAACTATGTGGGCAATGTAATGTTTTGATTGCACACATTTTGTTGTGCATAGGAAAACTGAACCTGGGATTAAATGACCATTTTTCCTGATTTTGTTGGAACGCTTCCATAGGACAACAGGAAACCCCATTTTCCAATGAGTGAGTTCTGGGAGAGTTAAACACACCCAGTGCACGAGAAAGAGAGGCACTGCGTGAACGGCGGCTAATAGCTTGAGAAATCTCCATTATTGCGTTCCCAGTTAAAAAAAAAAAAAAAATTACAAAATAACAGCAGGGTGGCATAGGCAGAGACATACATTCTGGGAAGCTCAGTGACATTCCGGCGACATTTAAACTTAAAAGCAGCGGATGCTCTCACAGTTAATCGTCTTGACCCCCTGATAATAAAGAGAAGGGCTTTGCCCTAGACTGAAAATGATCACATTCTTTGCCTGCTGCTCTCAACACAAACAGAAAGCACTGGAGGTCATCTGGCTCCTACTGGTTTTTGGGTTCAAGAAAGCGGATTAAAATGCGGCTGGTCGGCTTATGCACGGCACAGTCCTCTTGTTTTGCCCAGAAAGCTGGTGGAGGAGGAGGAGGAGGAGGTGCAGGCAGGGCAGGAGTGGCAGTGATGTGCGACCAGCTGTTTTGTTGAGTAGAGCAGGGCGACGGGCGATTTGGTGCGGAATTAGGCCCCTGCTGCCGCGGTGCTCACGCCATCGTCCACAGGCACCCCGAGCCTCTGTGAAAAGGCACATATGCTGAAGGCCCGCTACAGCCAAGGCTGTCTTTTAATAGGTTCCCTGAAACGGGCCAGAAAACATCTGTTGTCAGGGCGATGTGCCAGTGGATTGGCAGCATCGCAAGGAAGGTAAATCGTTCTCCACAGCACATCTGCATGGGGCTGTTTAGTCTTGCGAGCGAGCCTTTTTTCCGGCACCTCGACTCCCCAGGGATTTTTAAAACGGCCAGGTTAGCGCTTCGCAGATGAAAACTTTGACCAGCTCCAACCACGGGTTTGGAGACGGACTAAATCTCCCCGTGAAATTGCTTTTGATAGGCAGACTTAACTTTTTGATCGGCAGGCTTTGCGTTTTGCAACAATGGACTGTTTGTGAGCACCGTTCAGACGAGAACGCGTGACGCGGATAGCTCGTGACAACCAGCAGGCATCCCCCGTTTCATCTGGGACACTGTCCACAACCCGCTCCCCTCACCGTTGACCGTTCGTAATGTCGTCAATCAAACTTGAGTCATGTAGGATACAGTTAGGTTTGGGATGTGTCCGTTGCTTGACAGTTTGCTGCTTGATCTGAGCTTGTTTCAAACTCCCACAAAAAGACAGTTCAGCGTTATGAGGTTAGTATGCTGGTCTGTCGCTCTACTCCCCTGAAGGACACACATGTGCTTGTATACTAGATAAAACTTTGTGCTTCAGTCCTCCTGAAGCTAGTTTGTCGCTTTGCTCTCGGTTCCCTGGTTTCATTCCCTTTCTCGTTATGAGCTAAATTATTCATAAAACATTTTAATTAAGCAGGCAGCATTCAAGGCAAGGTGCATGGAGGCTAATTCCTCTCGCCCTTGCCTCTCCATTCCATGCACTGATTAAGATTGAAATGTTTACCGGTAGCTGGGGGAGAAGGAGAGAGAAAATGAAGTTGAACCTCCCCCCCCCCCCCTTTCTTTTTCATACTGTCATGGGGTGGAGGTGAGGATCGGAAATCCCTTCTCCTACGTCCTTTTCCCCGTCTCTAACCATCTCCCTGTTTCCGTCTATCGCCGTTCCTCTCCTGTCCAAGTGTTTAAAAGCTGTGCTCTCTTCCTTTGTGTGGGGTTACCTTTGCTTGGCCTCACTAACTGTGGCCTTCACTCACTGGACCGTTTGCATTAAGTACATTGACTGAAAAGCCCTGTCATTTTCTTCTGCAGACTTTCTTCTACTTTCATTGATTCCATTGATTGTTTAGATTTTTTTGCAACAGATTAAAGCTATGTGTGTTCGTGTTGGAAACCCCTAGTAGACCATAGACATCCCTGGTGAATTCTAATGTTCAGAGGCCAACCTCACACCAAGGGAAGTCATTTAATTATAATCAATTTGTTCCTCTAAAATGAATATATGTTTAGCCAAATTCACGGTCACAAATTGGTCTTTTGAAGCAATGTTGTTTAACTTCCTTATTTGCTATTGGTTTCAACAAACAAACAAAGTATTTTTAGAAACCACTGCTTGAAATCAGGCACAATCTGGTTCTAATCAGTATTGTGTATCAGTATCACTGGCTTCTTTTTAAAAAGGGGAGGTTTAGCTGAAGGAGGGCTTCCCCATTGGACTGCAGGTCAGGGATTGTGTGCAAGCTAGACACTACAGAAGATGTCTTATCAGGGCCTGCGCCTATTTTCATTACCGAGTCGTAGACACGATTCAGGAGAACAAACAGGATGGTTTTGTCTGGACTACCACTGACCAAAAATAAACATAAATGCGTATTACAGGGTTATGCTTCATATCTATATCAGCGACAGCAAACAGTTATGCATTTTGAATTGGCATGTTGACTACTATATGTGTATAATAGGACTATGGATATTGCTAATTTCAGTAGTAGACTACTACAAGTTTTTCGTTGGTTTAAATATGCAACAACTTAATCTACTTAGTCTTTTTATTTCTCACGCACACATATGTGCACCCCTCCTGCTGGTAATCTGATTCAGTTGGGGGGTTTGAACGGAACATCGAATGTAAGTGACTGTAGGCATCGACTGCTCGTAGTTCCGAAGCACTTTTCAGTTTTCTCATTGTCATTGTCCTGGTTGAAAATGACAGCCAAGATCCGACGTCTTTTGCTCAGTTTTGGAGGAGGGAGCACAGTGGAGCTTTTCCTCTCTGCTCCCAGCAGCACGTTTCGTGAACCGCTGTCGGGGACAAGCGTTTCCTGACACGTCAGAAATATGTCGGGACGTTGTGGGATCGCGGCGCTCCCACTTATCGACCGTTTTATCCCTGCTTTAACCCCCTGATTTTCGTAAAGTCGACCATTCCCCAAAAAATCGCGCGGCGTAAGCCCGCCCGCAGGAGGTTGGGATATAAAAAAAGGTGCCCAAGCGTACCTTTTGAGGGCGTATTCATCCAAGATCCCCGTTTCTCTGAGGGGCTATGATACATCTCTCTAAGATCTTTCATTACATCCCACATGTGCTCCTCACGATGCTTTGTAATTCGTCTGCGTGTGATTCATTTCTACCTCGATGTTTTGGTGTTTTCTAATTGCCAGTGTTCCAGACTTCCGCTGGTCATTAGTCAGTCTGCCAGCCATTATCACCTTCCATAAAGATTAATAAAAAAAAACAATTCAATAGATAGAAAATGCTGCCGCCTCCCAGTGTATCAGAGAGAAATGCGGCGTGCAAAAACCCCAAAGAAACCAACCACTCTCACCCACTGCTTCTGTTTACACACAGCTATTTATAATTACCTTGTGAAAGGAATGATCTTTTTTTCTTCTTCAGTGGACGTTACATGAGCGGAGGGGAAGTGGATTTAAATGAGTAAAGTTAAACTCACAACTTTGGAAAAAGTCCTTCATGTGAGGGTTTTTCCTGAGAAACGTCCTCTTTGTTTGGCGGGTTCTGGAGTTGCGTCTGAGACAGAAATGTCATCCCAGACACCATGTGGCGCGCGCTCGCAGCAGGGCCGCTAGCGGCAGGTGCACTGGGCCGTTTCAGACGAGTGGAATGCATTATTCCGCGTTTCACTGACAGGCGTTTCTGCTTGGGCTCTAGGGTATGAACCCAGCACTGACACAAAGCAGCAACAGCTTCCTCTCCGACAGGTCCCTGCGTAAACATGTCCTTGCTGAAATCCGGAGGCAAAAGGAACCCTGAAGGTTATTCATCTGTTTTTGTTTTCCTGCTATACTTTTCACCATGGGAATCTGCTGTTCTGATTCGTTACTCCTCACTCAGTCATCTCAAGGTTATCCTGGCTATTGGACTCTGGACCTGGTCAGTATTCTCTCTGTGCCAGTGCTGTCTCAGTCTATGATGCCAACTTGTCTGTCTTCCCCCCCCCCCTCCACCCTCTTCCGTCCCCCCTTGATGCCTTGTCTTCTCTCCAATTTCCATTCCCTCTGCCTGGACCCACCTCCGCTCGGGCGGAATGTAAATCAAGCCTTTGCGTTCCACAGGAGCCCTTTTCCACCGATCTGGCACAGTTGCGTCACGCACAGCTGACAGCAGTCATGTCATATATTTAGAAGGTTCCTATTGATCTGTTCTGCTTGTATTTATTAGTGCGGGCAGGGGAGTCGACCCTTTTATTTTCCGCCTGCTGGCCGGCGACTCAGCGGGTCACATGTTGACCTGAATGCCGATCTGGGTGTGGCCACATTCAAGTCCACATGTGAACCTGCAAGGATCCCGAGATTGCGGACCTGATAGAATTGAGAGTGTAGCTGGGCGTCTGAGATTCATCGTGGCAGGTAAATTAGCCTAAGACGAAGGCCAACTGTCATTCATGGCTTATTATGTGGCCAGACAACGAGTCTTCCTGCAGCGTAGCAGCGTTTCGTCCTTTTGCCCTTTCTAAAGACGAAAGTATGAAGTGAATCGTTTCTGGCAGCGGCTGAAACGGCGAAGTCGACCAGGCTCCAAAACGCAGAGCAGCGTCTTCTGTTCGTCTTCCAGCCGCCCTCTTGTTTTCGGCTGATTTTCTGGGTGTAACACTTTCCTTGTTTGTTCTTTTTTTCGTGATCAGTTCCTGCATGGTATTTTAGGACAGCCTGTCCTTTTCTGTGTGTGATCCGGCTGCGTTCGGACCAATTTTAGGGGCTGACTGGGCCCGGGGTCCATTGCCGGTCATTGTGCTGTGGTGCGGCTGAGCGCCTCCATGCCCCGGTCTATGGGTCTAA
Source organism: Hiodon alosoides (assembly GCA_025775065.1). Lineage (NCBI taxonomy): Eukaryota > Metazoa > Chordata > Actinopteri > Hiodontiformes > Hiodontidae > Hiodon > Hiodon alosoides. The sequence goes on along the minus strand of JAOYSI010015112.1, from coordinate 21,531 downwards.
GCCCAGAATGATGCCCTGTGGCTTTTCTCACCGCCGCCACCGCGGACAGGAGCTCCAGCAGCCAGGAGGCTGTTTGTAGGAGCGGCTGAACAGACGGCCGCCCCGGCCGGCTGGGGCCATAAGTCCTGAGCTCCAGCTGGGGACGCCCCTCCCCGGCCTGAGTAAGGGGGGCATGCCGGGCGCACCCTGAGAGGAAGGCTGGGTCGCGGGGTGTTGTGTTATTCGCAGGGGCGGTTTGGGATCATGTCGGGGGAGCCTCGCGCTTCTCTCTGTCTGTCGCACTGTGAGTGGAAGGGGGGGGGGCGATGGATAAAAAAAAAAGGATTCCCTGGAGAGGAACGAGTGCCGTTTTTCTATGTGCGGAAGGAAATGACAAACGAAACTGATGCGCGGGGTGAATATGGAAATTCTGACTTGACATTTCGATGTTCCCTGCAATTAAACCGTGTTTTATCCCTTCTCATTTGATTCTTTTCAACACGGTGCTTTATTCAGTTGTTTATTCAATGCAGATGTCTATAACTGACTCATCATTCATGATGTTTCGTAACTAGGTACACCTCTCTAAACTGCCGTTATGATTGTTAAATTAGTTTATGACTGTGGAGGGTATTTCAAACAGCTGGCATTTCCAAGTAGCCATCAAAAAATTTGCGTTTTTCAACATGCCGTCGTTTTGTGACTTTTTCTTGCAAAGGAAGTACACCCCACAAATTCTGCAGCAAGTTGTTACTCTCAGTTGACAATTTACCTGTAATAAATCTGCTTGGTTTTAAGACCACTCTTTGTCTTGCTAAAACAGATTTGGAGCCCTGAAGTTACGCAATTGCTGGCTGTTTAGGCCTTGGTTTGACTCTCCATTAACCTGACCACTATCGGCTGTGATTTTTTTTTTTCCTCCCGGGTGGCATTGCTGAGCCAGCTTGTTCCGTGCGGCCTTGGCTTATCACTTGAATTTGGGACTGGGAGGGGGGGGGCAAGCCGCTCCAAGCCACTCCAAGTCGCTCCAAACAGAGGGCATCTCACTTCACTCCCTGTGGCAATCTCAACAGAGGTGCATTCAATAAGGGTTTTAGAACTCACACTGGAGGACTGGCGGAGTGTAAAAATGTGTTCCACAAGAACCCAGGGTATGTGAACCAGTGAATTGGATTTTTAAAATAAGTTTGGTTTAGACCGACCTCTTGAATCTTCAGCTTTAACTGATTGTTTGAACTGAAGTTGTACATATGTGTTAGTATATGTGCAAAGTAATGATACTTAATGTAAATACTGAGAGCCGTGTAAACCTTTTGGGAAAATATTAATATGATCAAAATGAGGTAGGCATCCCGACTGGCTCAGCGAGTAAAGTGGCCTTGTGCAGTTTCTAATCCGGATCACGTTATGTCACCGGATCACAAGCAAAGGAGCAGAACACCGCTCAGCCTAGGGTGGGTTGGAATCGGCAGGGTTTCTTAGCTTGTCCCTAACCACGACTTTAGTTTAGTCTCCTGGGACCAATCGTGCTACTTCTTCACCTTCTCCATGTCCGCTGAGAAACATTCCAACTTGGGGAGAGAAAGATTAATAATGAAAAATAAACTTGAACATAGAAGGTTATTTGTATGAATTTATCCGGATATGGGTTTCAACACACTTCAAATGTCAATAGCCAACCTTTGTTTTGACTGCATGTGTTTATTGAAAAACCCTGTTGAGAAGGTTTAAATTTTAGAGGTGACTGAGGCTAGCCTCTGCAAAAAAATATATATATTTGTGCGTATCCGAATCGCTCAATCAGCCATTTTGTTTGTTTCCGTCCGCTCGAAATTGGTCAAAAGCACCTTTCAGAACAATAAATGCATTAATATGGGCATTAATAATGATAAGCGTCGAGGACTGTACGCTTGTCCGGCAGCTGGGCTCTGTTTTGAATATTTATTTTGTCTTTGTTTTGCTTTTTCTCAAGTGAGGAATTATTGCCCTTCTCCCTTGATAGCTCGGTAAAGTTCAGTGCTCTCTTTTCCCCAGCCGTGCGTTACAGCCATCTTGTTGGCCTTTTCTTCTGAGGTATTAGCACACGCTTTTAATGAGAAAGGTTGGGAGGGAGGCGGGGGTTGCAGACTGGGGAAACATTTCTCTGCAAATCTAGGTCTTTCAAGTTAGCCCGACCTGATCGTCGCGGTCAGTTGCTTACGGTAGGTATGTGTGATGGCAGGTGCGCTATAGAGCAGCCTGAGTACATATTGATATGTGTAATTGGGTAAAACTGTAAGCTATGTAAGTCCTTCTGGGCCTGGGCGGTGATCACAGAAGGAATCGTAAAGCCAGCAGATCATCAGATTGACCACTCAACATTCTCAGACCGCAGATGTTACCGCCAGACTTTCTTTTCAACGTTCTTAGACCGCAGAAGGTCCGGCGCTGACATCTGTGGTCTCAGAATTTTGAGCAGACGGTCCGGCGCTAACATCTGTGGTCTCAGATTGTTGAGCAGAAGGTCCGGCGCTAACATCTACGGTCTGAGAATGTTGAACAGAAGGTCTGGTGGTAACATTCTGAGACCACAGATGTTGGCGTCGGACTTTCTGCTCAAAATTCTGAGACCATCGCTTAAGAACTCATCTGTCGTTGTTTTCCTCACTCTGCCATGTAATTCCTCTCTCAGCGAAAGTGCACCCAATCAAAACAAATCAAGATGCTTTTTATTGATTGTTCAACTGCAGCCAATTTGTTGCCTGTACGCACAGAGGCAGATGAAGACACCTGTGCCATCAAAGTCTGATGGATCAGCTGCTCTGTGGACAAGTACCTGCGGGTGCGCTTCCCTTTTTTTGGAAATCAAAATAAATAGACTACCAGATGAAGCAGAGATGGCTTTTTGACGGTTGTATGAATCGTGCACCTAGCATGGAGCCCTTAAAGGCCAGGAGTGAGCAGGCTTAATGAATGGGCTGGGAAGTGCAGTGCAGTGCAGAGCAGAGCTGTCAGTTATCCCACAGGAAGCATGGGATGAGGATGGATCTGATGAGAAGGTGAAGACAGGGCAACAGCGCGATGGTGAGAGGCGTATGAAGGATGAACGCAGAGCCCTATATGGGGACAGATCTGCTAATGATTTATTCATTTTATATTATTATTATTCAAAACTTTCCATGGCATTATTTTATAATGGAAGTTCTGCCAGCAAAAAGGTGCCCTCTTTTAAACAAAAACAGTTGCTTTAATCCAAACTGCAGCTCTTTGCATTGAGCTACTGGATGTGTGATCTACTCTGCACTGCAAAGCGTGCTAAATATTGTTTTCCACCGGGTCTCACCAATAATGAAGCACCATGGAGATATTTTATGTAACATAGTTTTAATCAGACTCACCAGATGAGAGAACATCTAAACTGTAGCTGACAGAACAAAAAGCCCGCCCCCAACTATCTGATTCGTTAATAACAATGAGATTAAGATTCCTGAAACGGTTGCCGCCGGGTTATCAAAGACTTGAGCCAATAGTGATCCTGAGTGCACAGGTTGCCACTATGTATAGCTAGTATGCTGAACTTTTGACGTTTCATTGAAATGTCCAGCACGATAAAAAAAACAACAATTTCCGCGGTATTACCATCATTCTTATTCTTACCAACGTGTTTCTCCTCATCGCCATCACCTTGCAGCCCATAGATGAAAACTTGGGGAATGAGACAGGAGAGGTACCATGAGATATTAGTATTGACAATCAATTTAGAGAGCTGGCTCTGGGACTTTCTCCTTTAGTTATCCTGTATGCCCCTCCTCCCCAAACAGGAAGAAGAGAACCCTATTTTCTGAATTGAAATCATAGCAAAAAAACCTACAAGCAACATTGTAGTTAGTGTTACACAATAAAAAGCTGCAGTGGATTGTGGGAGAGTTTCGTGCTCAGCAGGGTTAAGATCCACTCCAGGCTGTGTCCCTGCTCTTTTGAAGGGCTCTGGCACAATTGAAATTTCTGCAGCGCCGGGAGCCAGGTGCTCAGTACAGCTGCTTCAGAAATAGGGGGGTGGGATGCTTTTAAAATAAGTGCCCCCCCCCCTCCCCCCCCCACACACACACACACACACACACACACACCCACAATCTGTCATATTTCTTCCTCCTGCTGTAATGAAATGTATGAGGATTTTTTGTTAATTAAACAGGATTAGGAGCAACCTGGGTATCAGATTGTCCATTTGTTCTGCTCTTTCCGGCTCACTGGATTGTAGAAATTCGAGGAAAAAAAGGTTTTCTGTGGGTAGAGGTAATGCTGCGTTGGCCTTCGTCAAACCACAAAAAGACAGCCGAGTGCAGAATGCAGTGCTGCATAATAAAAGGCGTGTAATGTGTATTGCACGAGAGGACCAATGCACCACGTATTGGCCCGTGGTCTGTTTCCTGTCTTTTACATAACATAACGACATGTTGTGGGAAAAAATGTCACCTTTAACACAGGACTGCGCAATACAATCCCTGTTAGGGGACTTCATTGGAAGACGATGCTGGTATTTCTAGTCACGCACACATATTCCTACACACCCACTCCGTGGGTGTTTCTTAGGTACAGCATCCAGTTCACAAAACGCTGCTTCTACATGGCCATGACTGGAGATATAAAGCAGGCGCACAGGCGTAATTTCTTACTGTTCAACCCAACGAAAGAAAGAGGAAAATAAGTGACCTAAGTGACTTTGTGCGTGGAATGTCTGCGCTTTCAAGCACGTCTGGGGTTTTTCTGAGAACGAGGAACAGAAAAGATCCAGTCAGCAGCATTCCTGTGGGCGAAGACGGCTCGTTGATGACGGAGGTGGATTGAGAACGGCGAGACAGCGCAAGCTAACAGGCGGGCCACAAACAAACAAACGAACGACGGCACGGTACAACTGACGCGTGCAGAACGACATCTCGGAACGCACGAATCCTCGGCCCATTTCACGGATGGGCTATGGCAGCAAGGCGGATACCCTGGGCTCCGACTCCTATCAGCGACAAGCAACATAGCCTGGTCTGACCAAGGACCCCACCTCCCCCCTCCGCCAGCCGCTTCCTGTTGCGTGATATGCCGTCCCGTTAGCATGGACCAACACCCCTATGAAACATTTCTGACGTTTCCCTGATGACTTAAAGGCTGTGCTGGAGGCAAAGGGAGTTATGACCTAGGTCTGACCCAGTGCTAGGTGGGTGGCCACTGAGTGTGTATATGTGCCGAAAATGTTGGGGTAACTTAGGGTAGTAGGGTCATTTTAAAGCTAATAAGAGTCAAACAGATCGCTTGTTTTGGCTTCAGCAATCAAAGTGTTCAAATTCAAACCGAAGAGTCGGCAGCAAAGATGTTTCGCCCTGTTTGTGTCTCATCAGTGCAGCGTCTCTTTACTTTGAATTTAGCATGGCTTGAATTTACAGCAAAAATAACTGCAATTTACAACTGGTAGAATAAGAAATAAGAATAAACTAAAAAATCTTATATCAGATCTTACAAATCTAGATTATAACACAATGGATTGACTTTGTGTTAAAGGCTAGCCTTCAGGAAAATGTGATGACTTGCGGCTTAACAAATGTCAATTAAGGAACCTTCCTGTCACTGTTGGAGGGCACTGTTCTTCCACAGCACTGGAGAAAGGAGGCACAATGTATAAACTGGCCGTGGCATCTCGCTGAATTTTATCATGAAAGATGTAGATAGAGGTACTGGTCAGATGTTCTGTGCTGTCGCCAGATCACCTTTGCTGACGTGTTGAGCGTCACTTTCTCTGCCCCCTCTCTGTCTCTCCTCCTAAAAATAACCTCATTCTGGGAATACATCAGGAACATAGTGAGTGCCCACTCTCGCTCAGAGCATGTTAATGACGGGCTGTCGAGCTACGCTTATAGCACAATGGCCCTTAAATATTAGTCCTTCCAGTTTAGAGCCCACAGGGATTATCTGTCAGCTTTATCCTGCAGTAGAATGGAGCAGGGAGATGTCTGCGTTCAGTGGGATGCATGGTGCACTTCCTGCAGTAGAATGGAGCAGGGTGATGTCTGCGTTCAGTGGGATGCGTGGTGCACTTCCTGCAGTAGAATGGAGCAGGGTGATGTCTGCGTTCAGTGGGATGCGTCTTGCACTTCCTGCACTAGAATGGACCAGGGTGATGTCTGCGTTCAGTGGGATGCGTGGTGCACTTCCTGCAGTAGAATGGACCAGGGTGATGTCTGCGTTCAGTGGGATGCGTGGTGCACTTCCTGCAGTAGAATGGAGCAGGGAGATGTCTGCGTTCAGTGGGATGCGTCTTGCACTTCCTGCAGTAGAATGGACCAGGGTGATGTCTGCGTTCAGTGGGATGCGTGGTGCACTTCCTGCAGTACACTTCCTGCAATAATAGCGTTCCCTAATAGATGACCAACGGAATCTTCATGGGATTCGCCGGATATTTTGCCGTCATAAGGCAACATTTAAGACAGTGATTGAGATTGAATAAAGATGGTACTGCCCATGATCATGGTCAGCAGCTGGACAAGTAAAATTATTTTCATTGTCCCCTCTTTAAGTCATCCTGTTCCAGTGGAGGTGGACGAATCAGTTCCCAGAGAGCCATGATCCAGTAGGTTAAATTTGTCTTCCACGGCCATCTGTCAATGGCTGCATTGAGCGCTTGGACATTTGGAGTAATTAACTCCAATAATTGAGTCAATTAATTAATTAAGAAGTGTTCCTGCAGGGAAACTTGAAGGAACTATAGTCTCTGTGGTCCAAGTCTTGAAATATAATTGTAAGATACGGCTGTTTTTGATTTACAGTATAGAGATTTTTCCACTAGAATATCTGAACTTTCTTTTCACCAACTCAATGCGTATTCCCGGGCCGTGCATTGTGCCTGTTTGTGACCTGTTTCCATTCACTTCAATTCAGATAGATTGGGGCTAAAAAAAATAGGTTAGAATAAACGGCATGTTCAAAACGGTCCCATCAGCGAATTATTTAAGTTGACGTTGATTCACTACCTAACCCCTGTGCAGTGACTGCCGTTTCATATCTGTCAGCGTAGTAAGAATGATTTGCTGTGAGCCTTGCGTCTCATCTCAGGAAGTTGAAGTGGACATGTCATGTTCTCACTTCCTGTCATGTGTACACTTTCGCTCCAGCGCAAATGGATGGCATCCCTCTCCCATGTCTCGTCCACCAACCTTCACTATGGTTGAGAAGTTGGACACAGAGTTCTGTTTTATCTCGTTTTAATTTGCTTTACCAGTTCCGCTGTATCCCCAAGATGGGTATGAGCTTGGCATATTTTGACTTAAATATGGTTCTAGGCAGTGTACGTTACAAAATACCACTTATATTTACAGAGCCATATTTATTTACCAGGAGCAGTAAATAGCTGGATACCAGGCACAGGAAAATCTCTTTAGGTTCTTTAGGCTTTTTTAACTTTTCATTGTATATCCTTAGTATGATCATTCTGACTGCCTGGTATTTTCAAGCTGTATAAACATGCATAAACATCCACAGTCAAAAAAAAGGATGTCGTCAGAATGTTAGCATTTACTCAAACCTACTCGTGCTGCAAGGCAGATCAATATTTTGGACAAGTGTGTGCACCCTCTTTAACATGCCTGAGGCAAGTATTTTATTTTTTTAAATTGACCGGAATACAGATATTCTGCATGAGATTAATGACTTCCTGCATGTGACCCTGTTGTGTCCAGCAGCTCTGACGGCTTGTATTAGTGTGGAACAAGGGGCAGATGAGAAAGGTTAACAGACAAATGAGAAATGTGGGTGGCAGAGATAGAGACAGAGAGAGAGCTCTGGTGTTGGTGGCAGACAATAGGGAGGAGGGGGGCGTCAGAGGAGTCGGAGTTCTGTTGAAAGGTGTGATTGGATGTACATTATTCAGAATGCATGTGTTTGTGCATGTGCGTGTGCATCTGTGTGTGTGTGTGTGTGTCAAATCAAAATCAAATCCCTTTATTCTCACTCAACTACATACACAAGTACAAGCAGTGAGTGAAAGTCTTGGGTGCGGTTCAAAACAACATGGCAGTTCTTACAATAATGATAAACATCTGAAATTACAATAAACACCAGATTTTTACATCAAAAATATACAGTGTACAATATACAGAAAATACAGAAAATGAGATAAATTGTGAAGTGCAGTGCTGATATCCATGTTGATATATTTGTCAGAATCAGGAGTTTATAAGTCTGATCGCTTGGGGGAAGATGCTGTCGTGAAGTCTGCTGGTACGGGTCCTGATGTTGCGATACTGCCTGCCTGATGGTGTGTGTGAGTGTGTGTCTCTGTGTGTGTGTGTGTGTGTGTGTGTGTGTGACGTTTAACAGAGGCCATTATTTGCAATGTGACTCCTCTGCAAAAGCGTAGATGAACATGGCATTGTGGTTTCTGTGTTAAATATCTTCCTGGATGAGCGAGGTGCCGCTTTCATGTCAGATGAGTGGAGGGGACTCAGGTGTTTTTCAGCCGATGGTCTTATTGAAACGAGAATTTCCTCCCTTCACATGCCACTGTTTCCTCAAGCCTTTGGGCAAACAGACGCCTTGGATCAAAAACCATGTCTGGCCTGTAATAGTGCCAGACGTAAATATTCTGTTCATCTCACACTTGGGCAAAGGGCTCACATACAGAAGCCTTATATCAGCCTTAAAGTGAAAACACTGTTGTTTATTTATACACAATACATCCCTCCTCACACACAGACTGATGCACATATACTGCAATGTTTTGCAGATTAGCTGGTGTGCTATCGAATTCCGCCGACGTTAAATACTTAAATATTTGATTTCCTTTGAATTGGCAATCATGTGACGTGAAGGCTGACATCCCGTTCTCTCCTTAGTGACATCTCGGCCCTTGATGTCTGTGCAGCGGTATGACACTACAGATCAGCCAGGGAATAATGCCCTTTCCCTCCAGTTAAAGCTACATAATGTGCCTTTGCTCAGAGGCCCAAGGATGACAGTGACGGCTCTCTAAGTGTTGCCCGCGTTTCCTTTTACAGTTCTTAATCTGCGCTGGCCAACCTCGCGGTTGGGCAATGAGAAGGCACCGAGACAGGGTGGAGATGGGGTGCTCACTCGCACAGGAACTGGACCAGAACCAGATCATTTCCCTCATTTCGCTTGGGTTTCATTTAGCCCCGAATGTGAAAGTGTTTCCGGTCATTTCAATTAGACATAGAAAGGTTCATCACCTGGTTTCAATTTAGAAATGGTGTCCTCTTGCTTTATTTAAAAGAAATTCCAAACAGTTCAAAATAGGGAGTAGTTTTTTTTCTGGTTCAAGAATGAGGACCAGACCTACTTTCTTCATTGTTAAGTATGTTTCTGGGTCTGTAGACGTGTGGGAGGGAGTTGAGGGAACTTGCCAGCTCTGTACTTAGTGTTTAGGATTTGCCCGCTACAGCTCTGATTATGTTTCTTTCCATTTTTTTTTCCCCAAGTCTAAAAAGGTAGAGATGAAGTGCAATTTTACATTTTTATTTGATTGCCACTTTTATCACTTAGAGGGAGGAATGTGATTGTGGGCTGGCCCAACGGCCGAGAGATTTGACCGCGGTGACATCACGTGCACTGTTGCATAAAGGCATGTCACCGCGGTCAAATCTCTCGGCCGTTGTGTGTCATCCCCCTTGTCTGCCAGCCTCTGAGGGCAGGCCTGGGCATTCAGGCCGATGGGTTTCGCCTTCACCCCCAGAAGGCAGGCTTCCTGTCCGTGCGTGTCCCCAGGCGAAGGTGTCCGGGGGGGGGGGGGGGTGCCTGTGAGGTGTGGGCGACAGGGGCGAGGGATCTTACACAAACACAGTGCCACTGCTCCCTCTTTGTCAGGGGATTCACGGTCCCTGTCCCCTTTGCTAACTGTGATTTATTCAGTTGCTGACTGCAGGAATCTCGTCCCGTTCGGCTGCTGGGCCGGCAAGAGCGAATCAGTCAATACGTTCAGTACATTCAAAATGTGATGAAAAGGCTTGGGAAAGAGGGAGAGAATGCGGCGCTTGAAAGGCGAATGTTATTTATTTTCTTCCTTTAAAAAGCTAACCCTTTCTAGGGGGATTGAACGTGTGTTTTGTTTTTGGTGCCCTGGTGCTTGCTACTCCTGCGCTGCAAGCTGGCAGAATGCTGTGTGCCGATGTCCTCCGGCAGTTTGATCTACTCGTGAGCGCAGTACAGACGTGGCAGGCCGTGTTGTTTGTCTGTCTGTGTCGAGCCCGCGATGAGTTGCTGAGGAACTGGAAATTTTATTCAGTATGTTATTGAATGCAATGGCTTTGCAGGAGCAGGCTTTGCTCTAGGTGATGTGCAGTGAACATTATGTAATATAAATATATATATATATATATATATGTATATATATGTATGTGCGTGTGTGCTTGTGTTGGACCTGCATTCACACTGCAATAACAAAACTTGTGATATTGCCAGTTTTATTTCAGCAGCTGCTACTCAGACGATCATTCTCTTTGTGGAGGCGGCATTAACCGTGGCATCTCACTTTGCAGTAAAACCATATTTTCAGTTCTGTTGATCAAACCGCCCTCTGCAATAACCAACCCTAATACATATGATTTCTACCCTAAACCAGGCTCTGCCGCAGGGAATACACTGAGCTGGTTTGTTCAGCCATCAGCTGACTTAACTGTCACAGCTTTGCCTGTTTGTAATTTCCTATGTCCTTCCTCTCTGCCACTGCCAATGAAACACGCTGGCACTTTCCTATTTGAGATAAACCTGGAGCAAATTTGTTTGCTACACACCATGAAGGGGTGCATCTCCCAATTGGATATTTGTTACAATGTATTTATGGAAGGATTAGGCTTCAAAGATCTCGGGTCTATGTATGCACAGAACAAACATCTTATCTCTCATACTGGAGGTGACAGTGCTTTTGTCTGCCATTTTCAGTCAGGCACGAGATGGGCAGCCACTCCCCCGTGAACCTGTTCACCCAGACTGAAGCTCTGTCACCTAAAGTGCCGGTGACAAATTGACTCAGGCCCTTGTTCTTCCCACACAGCCAGTCTAGTTGACCGTGTTTTCAGATCACCTATATATCCTTGGAAGCGTGGCGACTTAAGGTGTTGCCTATGGGGGCTCGTTCTCCGGAATGGTATTCCTGCAGTCAAGCGCTGGTGAAACGCGCCCAGATAACAGCTGAAGGTGCCCGCCTTGCCGGCGACTCGCATCGATCCCAGGAGACGGAGGAAATCAGCTAGGACGGGGTGCACTGTAATCAGAAAGGCCCTAAATTAATTTCCTATACGTCCCGACAGCCGGTTGGCCACGGGCGGCGAGAAGATGAATAACTCTCCGGAATCACCAGCGTTTGCTGCCCATTCATCCATTTGCAAAACGGGGCTTGGCTAAAAGGCCGCTTTTAAAAAGCCGTAATACGGGTTTGTGCCGCAGGTACCCTCAGAGAAATATGCAGTATGAATACGATGAAATAAAATCTATGGGGACGTTAAGTTTTTGCATATTTTTTTAGATAGAAGATCCGTAGAATTTATAAAACCATAAAATTGAGCTTTGCTATAGGACACGATTCATTAAGGAGTCCCTGGTGTTAACGTTTATCTTCTTGGTGTCAATGGGAAGCTTGTATGTATGCTGAAACAGACTTTCATCATGAGCCATTGCAATAATTATCTTCGTTTGGGATAACCAGCCCATTATGAGTCTGCAATATTAGCATGACAACCAAACAAATCATGTCATTTTATTTTATAATTATAAATCGGAATCTAATGGATGAAATACTTTTTTTCGGAAGCGCTTAATTTGCCACTTAATTTGATAGAAGTAGCTAAGTCGGTCTACCGGTTTCTTTGACTGTGTCCTTGGCGGACACATGCTAGCAAAACCCTCTTAATCATTCAGTCTAATAAGACGTAGCCTCTTTTATACACTCGCTTCCATACTGTGCAGCACAAGCTACCTGTAATCACTTTCAGTCACGTGTAAACGCCAAAAATATTCTACAACATGCTAACATGTTGGAAGACGCTGACTTGTGTTCTAGTCAGTGGGGCTGCTTTATTTTAATTGGGCGAAAATATACATTACGGTGTAATTAAGTATACGGGTTAGTAATGTTCTCCATCGTAAAATAACGTGAAATCTTTCATTTTAATAAAATGAAGCTTCGTTTGATAGCATTTCCATTAAAACCTCATTTTAAAGAAAACAGAGCTTATTCATTTAACAGCATTTAAATGTGGAACCGAAATGGCCATGGCTCAGTGGGTGCCGAGGACCCGGTAATTATTTTCCTGTCGAGCTAGCAGGGAAGCTTTCTGTAGAAGATGGACTGGAATAAGCAAGTTATGGCGACCCTACAATCTAAGATAAAAACGTGTGTATATATATATATATATATAAAATATTTCCCGCTGGTTTGGTATTCCTTGCTCAGAACAAGATTGACTATTCAATGTAAAGCAGGCTGGTGGTTAGTTTGTTCACATGATCATTGCCAGATAATCCTAATCCCAAAAACCTTTTCTGGGTATTGCACCTTGCCTGGGGAAAACTGTTCTTCCGCAGTTAACTGTGTTGTGAGGGTTAGAGTTCACAATTTTAAACTGCGAATTGTTGCACTTAATTTATAAATTTAATCGTCTGCATTTGGTTCTTTGTCTCCGTCCTTTTATTCAAAGAAAATTTAGAAAATTTTCTCCATACTGGGATTTGGGTATTTTTTACCAGCTACGTAGTGATGGACGAATTCCTAACTTTGTGTCATTGGTTAAAGCAGTCACAGAATTGAGAAGCATTTATTGCTGATTTTAATTCATGGACAGCTGGACTGTAGAAAACTTGTTTTTATGTTTCCAGTTTAGGAATGTTCTGTTCATGAGAAACCCTGATAAATACATTCAATTTTTAAACACTCATTTAAATGCAATTTTCTGCGTTTTTATGATTTATAATACTACACTTTGTCCTAGACTTTCTCCTTTTAAACGATCAATAAGACCATCAGCTGAAAAAAAACACTGAGTCCCTACTCAGAGGTGAAACCCAGTGCCATGGGGAGGAAGCAAGGCACAGAGAGCCCGTATTCGAGCCCCGCCCCTTCCACGCCCGTTGAACAGCCCGTTAGATCAGTTAGCCAATCGCAGCATGCACTGGAGGTGAAAAAGGGGACCTCACTCATCACGATCGTAGGGTACATCTTTATTTGATATTTGCCCAAGAAGGCTACAGAAGGCAACACACAGTGAAAGGGGGAATTTATACCATTCCGCAACAGGAGAATGCATTCTACGGATAGCCAATCACGCGGCTTGCTAGCATCACTAGCATCGGCTCGACATGGCCATTGGCCAGACATAGGCCCAGGGGAATATAGAGGGATATAAAGGTAAGTTAAGAAGGATGCTGCGGCGCGAGCCGGCTCTCAGTCATCGAATGTCAGCTGCTCGTCCTTCCTAGCACTCGCCGTTTGTTCGGGCCCGTGGGTGACCATGAGGCCCCTCTCCCTCGGGGATTGGATTCAGAGCTCTCTTCAATAGACTGGCAAAGCAGGCCGAGATCAAATGCACACACTGACGAGCCCATCAAAAGACAGACGGCAGAAGCAGACCAAGGCCCCCGGGGGCAAGGCCATCACAATGTGCGCATTTTGGCTTTTGGAGCGGTATATGCTTCAATTCTTATTCCGGAGCAGGCATTGATGGATATCACTCCCGGCTGGTATTCGCCGTGCGAGAGGACGAGGGCTTCGCGGGATTTGAAGACTGGGTGACACGTTATATAAACATTGTGGCCAGTTTTGTTTGAATATCCCTGGAAGGACAGAGGAAAGCAAAAATGTTATGATAAGTCATGGTTAAGTGTGGCTAACGGTTCCAGTGTATTTTTTGAACTTGGTATTCTGGTATAACTTCTCACAAATGTCTAGCCCTTGAACCATGAAAGTTATTCATTATTAGGTCCTGAAGCACAAAAAATGTAATTGGTTGTGATTGCCACGCAATCACGAGTAGTGAAAGTCGCCAGTAACTAAGCTGATTTGTTTCTGCTGTATTTTAATTCTCAGATACGTTTGTTTTCTCATTCATCTTCTGTGTTGTGAGGTTGGTGATGGGGTGGTTTACAGAGTCACGTCGCGGACGTTTTCGCTCGCAGGTAGCAACGCGTGGAGTCGTCCAGAGATGTTTGCATCCTTGTTTACAACTTTGTGATATAACTGCTCACAGTTATCCCAGACAAACTTCGCCCCCTTCGGTGCAAATTGAATGTTAGAATAACTGAGTTGTAAAGTAACAAGTAAAGGAAGGTTCTGGAAGAAAAGCACAGCGTTTCGACAAGGCCATCTACATCAGGTGTGTGGCGGCGGGAAAGAGTGGGCTTGTACATAAGGGGAGGGGGAAGGGGGGGAGAGGTAAGGGAGGTAAAAAGGAGATGGGTGTGGTGATCAGGACCAAAGAGAGAAAGTTGGAAATGAAAAGTAGGTCTGTGCAACAAGACGTGCGGGGTCGGAAGCGTGGGAGCCGGCAGTCTGTAAACGGAAAGAAGACCATATTAAAAAGGGACTACTCCGTCATTAAATGTGTTGCGGAATGTGTGAACCACATTTGAGAGTAATCTTATCTTCTGAGGTCTTCTGGGAGCAGGATCCTGAATCTATGCGAGTGGGGGGGAAACAAAAGCTGGAGTGTAGTCATGCCCAGTGGAGGTGAAACGGGGAACTGTCAGCTTGGAGGAACGCTGTTACCTGAAGCGATCAGCCAGCCCTCTACCTCTTTCACCGTAGATAAGGTTGTTAGTCACACACGATGCTCTCTGGGTAAATATCCAGCAGGATCATTTATATGTGCACCGTTGGACACGTATTTTCAGGTGGTTGAGGAGAATAGGACTGGTGTGGGTGGAAGCTGGAGATGGTGACGAGAAAAGCTTGCGACAGATACATATTGTGTAGGGGGTTGTTTCTGCCAGGGAATAAGAAGCCTTAGTGTACAAAATCTGAAACGTCTTTCACTTCTGAAGCTCCCTCAGAGACGGGTAGTGTGTTTAGGGTAGTAGGATGCTGGAAATGAGGTCAATGCCTGGGTCTGTTAATAAGTTAAAATAAGGAAATTTATGCTCGGGAAGGGGAGAGTAGCGGAAGATGTATTGACGGTAAATCTGAGAGGTAGAAGTCGCGTATAAATTTCTTCAGCTGCCTGCTGTAATGAGAGGGAAATGAAGTGACCCTATTCCTTGTTTTATTATTGCATTTTCCATGCCAAAATCAACCAAAGTGCTCGTGTGAGGGATTTTTCCATATAATCTATCATAAGAATCATCAGTTCCTTCTCCCTCTTGACTTTAGCACTGTTATCACCAGTGGGTTCTCATCTTTCAGAACTTGGTGGTGTTTCAGAAAAAAAGTGGGTTTAGGCCTTTTTTGTGTGCTGAAAAGAATTACCAGAGGCAAAGGCATTTATAGGTGAGAATAATGTTCCAATGCGACTAATTTTGAAAACAAATCAAACTTTATGACATCCCTCTAATTGCATTTAATAATATTGTATTTTATAGTGTTTTCGTTTTTTTTGTTGTTGTTGTTTTAAGTATCTCGTTTTCTTCAGCTCATGAAAAGAAAAAGCTGTTAAATGCATTTATGTAAAGTGCGATTAGTGGGTTGCCAAAGTTTGATTCAGCTCCAGCCGAAACCCGCAACACTCTGATCACAGCTCCAGCAAGAGGCCCTTCTCACATAGCGACATGCTGGGAAACGCAACAGGCCAGACAAGCCAGAACAAACCGTTTCGAAGAGCGGCGAGGCTTCAGGATGCAGTCCAAACAAATGCAAATTCCACCTTTACTGAATGGGGCCCTTCACCACGTAACGCTCACAGTCCGGCTCTCATTGTTATGGTCATTTAAGTGAACGAATGTTTGACGTCTGTGTGTGTGCGACGTGTTTCTGATACATCTGTGTGTAGGTTATTTGTTCCTGTTGTTTTGCTGGTTTGGTCCCTTTATCTGTGTGGCAACTTGTCGGGATTTCCTGGGTTTATCGCCCAGGATAGGATGAGCCTGACAGTAAATAGACAAAACCTTCCAGGCACCTTAGCAGGTAAAGACCATCAAGCCTGCGTGAGAGTCCATCTCCATTACTTCCAGGAAACCCCAAAGCTCCCTGGGTCAGAGGTCATCTTTAAAGGGATGTAAATGGGCGGTTTTATTTCCACAACCCTAACCAGAACACCCACCCTCCCTCCTAGTTATGCAGTTTTACCCCCCTCCCTTCTAAAGTGAAAAGGGGCATGGGGGAATCAGACACCAGCTCAATGTCAGCCACCCGTGACTGATTGCAAAGTTAGCAGGGAAAGGACAATAGCTCCTGATGAAGGTGTAGGCAGGTAATCGGCTGTCCTGGCATGAGAAGAATATAAAAACAGCTGGAGACCAGGGAAGTTTCAGGATCATATGCTCCTCCAGTGTCTCTCCAATGTTTCTCTGTGAGGTCCCGCTCATCTGCCAGGTCTCTCTGTTTCTCTGTGAGGTCCCACTCATCTGCCAGGTCTCTCCGTTTCTCTGTGAGGTCCCGCTCATCTGCCAGGTCTCTCTGTTTCTCTGTGAGGTCCCGCTCATCTGCCAGGTCTCTCTGTGAGGTTCCGTTCATCTGCCAGGTCTCTCTGTTTCTCTGTGAGGTCCCGCTCATCTGCCAGGTCTCTCTGT
>JAOYSI010015102.1:6337-34170 GCA_025775065.1 Hiodon alosoides | reverse complement strand
AGCTGTGTAGATTGATGCATTCATTAGTAAACACAGTGACTAGCTGTGTAGATTGATGCATTCATTAGTAAACACAGCAAGGGACTGTGTTGGTGTAGCATTCATTAACCAGCACAGTGAACAACTGTGTTGATGAGCATTCATTAGTAAACACAGTGAACAACTGTGTTGATGAAGCATTCATTGACAAGCACAGTGAACAACTGTGTTGATGAGACATTTATTAAGTAAGAGGGCGCTTTAAGGAAACAAACTGAGTGACCGATGGTGTCGATGACATTACTGGAGGAGAGTGAGGGGCTGTCAGCTTATTGTTCGAGTGAGCCGGACACTAAAGTCCCTTTCAAACCAAAAACAAGTGAATTGCTGACAATATTTTGACATCGTTTGCATCCCAGGAGTGGCAGAATTATTCTGGCTTAAATGAATTTAACATTGGTGTAAAGGGCTTGAGAGGTAAATGCCCCTAAAATGGGATTTAATCCCATATCACAGCGAAGCAGTGCCAGATAATCCGGGTAAAACTGGTATTTAACCAGAAGTTGTGCTGTCTGGATTTCTTGCACATTTCTTATACCTTCACAGTAACTACACAAATGAGCTCACTCAAACTGACAGAAGCTGATGCCCGCACATACATGCACACGCACGCACGCACACACGCACACACATGCACTTGCACACACACACACGCACACATGCACACACACACACACACACACTTGCACGTGGAATCACCACAGACAAGAGAATATTTTCCAGAAGGATTATAAATAAGGCCATAGCAATAATATGTAAAATGATTTCCTGAGATAATCCAATAAATGCACGAGTTTGCTTGAAACCTCCTCGGGTGGGTACAGTACAGCAGGGAGACGTCCTGGAATCCACTCGGCGCAGTTACTTCCTAACCAAGTTTAAATCGCATACAGTTTTCATGGTTTGTTTTACGGCTTCTCCCCGTGACGTGTGGAGCTGCAGAAGGAGAAGCAGAGCAGGCGTTGGGGGAGGGAGGGGGGTAGCTCAGAGCTCTGCGTGTCTTTGCATTATGTCACTGTCATAGGTGTGGGCCGGGCCCCTACAAGTGACTCACCAGTCACATGAACCGCTCACGTCAAGCCGTTCGCTGTTCCCATCCACTTCAAAACCTCATGACTGTCTGCACAACCTCTAAATAGACTTTGGAGAGGACTGGAATGTACAGTAGGTATTTTTAACCCCCGCCCCCATTGAGACTGAGATACATTGAGATTGCGATACATTGAAACTAGCAGAATGAAGCTACAATCATTAATTTGGGGAAAAGAGTGGACATCCACCTAATCTTATGGCTGCTTATGAGTCTACCCGTGTGATGATTTACCTTGCTTAATTGTGGACCCGTCATTTGCAGCTGAGGGAAAAGGCCTTTTCAGTAATGAGATGGCGAAAGGGTTGGGGAGGGGGGGAGCCTTTTCATTGTGCTTATCTTGCCAGATTTGTAGCTGCATCGATCCAGTCTATGTAATACGGTTGTTAGAAATCACCAGGCTCAGATAAACCGTACTGCTGATCTGCGACTTCACCTCATGTCTCTCTCACTCTGGCCTATGGGAGGGAGCCGAGAGACGGAGCGATTGGTCACACTTCAAGCGAACTTAGTCGATCTGTCCATCAAGCTAGAGAGCCTCCCCACAAATAAATTGACTCGGACCACTTTCTGTCGAAAGCATGCCTTCCTTTTCTGAAATCTCTTCCTGCCTCAAACAAACCATCTTCATCAATGCCCTTAACCTGATTTCTGCACCTGCAGCATCCATTATAGAAAAATCTGGGTTTCCTAAAAAACATTTCAGAGCTATTCGTGAAAACCGTTGAATGTGAATTATTTTTGCATTATGTGGAACGTGAATCAGGTAAACAGACAATGATAAGGCTTTATGAACCACTTAAACCAGTGCAGACATTGCATTTTATTGTATACATGTTTGGGGAACCCTAAGTAGGAGGGACTAGGGGTTGGGCTTTGTGTCTGTCAGCGGTTTGATGTGTTTGTTGGATTGGGGGGGGGCTGGTGCCTGGCGCGTGAGGCAGGGTATGCTGGTGGTCGGAGTAAGGGGCGGGTTAATGCCTGATCTGTGGGTCTTAGCAGCGCCAGGCTTTGTGTCTGGTTTCTGCGAGGCCGTTGCTAGGCAGAGTTAAGCCTCGGACCAATGAACCCTACTCTCTTGACTCCTGCCACCATGTAGCTGGCAGTGGGCAGGAACTCATAAGCCAGGCGGCAGCACAGTCCCTCCGTGCACACTGGCTGAAACGCTCTTAGTCTTAGCGGCAAAGGAAACATGCAATTTTTTTAATTTGGTGAGAGAATATGTTACAACGTTCTCAGGGTTTTTAGAGAGGAAGGTGAGGTCTCCAATTAACCTGAGAGTTTATTCCTGACTTATTGTCAGCGGATCTTGTGATCTGCATAGTTTTCTGGTCCTTTTCTAATTTAATGACATTCTTGTTTAGGACTGCATGTCACATCTGTGTACCAGGGTAGACCCTTTATATAAGTTACAATACGTACTGTAGGTCCGGAGTCAGAGGACTGGGGTTTTGGGGTCAGGGCTGATGGCTTGGTTAGCCCTAGATGTGGATTACCAGTACTTAATTGGATGGAATCAACTCGTCTGTATGTCTAGGTTTTAATAAACTGCTCGCTATTGATATGACAGCAGTTGATTCATCTATACAGGCACTTGGATATGCGTAAACACACCGACAAACGCCCACATATTCGCACACGCACATAGCGTCACTGATACTGTTCAAGGGTCATATATATAGAGCAATTGCTTTCTAGTCTGTAATCAATTTATGTATGATTTGAATATTACTGCATTTAAATTAGACACACACCTTTTGCTTATGGTAGCATTGTACGGTTTGCCAAAGTGACATGAAGAGGTTAAACTTACTGCTGCGCAGAATAAGTGAGAACTGAATCAATGGCTTGTAATGGTCAAACCCTCCGGCGTGAACCAAAACAAACCCAAACAAAATGCACCGCTCAGTAGCAACAGCGGCTTAAAGAAACGCAATCAGATCGGACAAAGGGAGCCTACTGTGTTTCCGATCGGCCAGACACACGCCGGGCCCCGGGTTTAAATAGAAATCAATGTGTTTAGTGGATGCCCCTCTCGGCTGAGTAGAGTTAATGTGGCTGGGATCATTCATGGATAATAGAGCCATTTATTCCATTAGCGTAGCTCTCTACAGACTCTGCTGTCAAAGCACACAAGGGTAGCACAGTAGTCATGGTCCGTGGGGACCCATTGTGCAGATGCGATTGTATTGTGGGCGTGTCGCTTTCTCTGCCCCGTCGGGGATAGCAGCCACTGGCAGAGGGGCCGGCTGGCAATTTAATCAAGATACCTGGTGCTTAATCTTTCTCACCCGGGTACGTTGGAGTGAGGCTGAAAGACCACGTGATCTCATGGTGAAAGTACGGGTGTGTTTGCTTTGCTTCAGGTGTTTCTGAGGAGCAAGGTTGTCATAGTTTTAACTTTTTGATCCTGTTTTTGTTTCAGTTATATTTTTGGTTTATAAAAAGTTTCAGTATTAATTTAGTTTGAAGATGTCGTTTTTATTTTAGTTTTAGTATTAATTTTATTAATATAGGGATATGTTTCACAGAGATTCAATGATCAATGATTTAAAAGTCTGCAATCTCTGTTGAATATAATTTAAAAATTACTTTCAAATAAATCAATACATTCAGAACATTACAATACTCTATAGATAGTCTTTATTTCTCCAATTAATTCGTTAGAACAGAAAAATTAATATTTTTTTGAAAACGCTCTGTATAAATTAACGCAACAAACGTCAGATGAACACAAAAATATATAACTGTTCTGTAAAGCATTGTAGTAAACACTCTAGAGGAACACAGAGGCTTCTCCACAGGCTGAGAAGATCCTCTCAACTATTGCTCAGGATGCAGGGGCAGCAACAGGCTTACTGTTATGCAACATTAAAATGTCTTTTAATGTGAAATGATTTACACATTACCGCTGGATCCACCTCGATGGTTTTATGGTTAACTTGCTCTCCTTGCACCCCTTCAGGATTGGCGAGGACGTTGCCAGGGCGACCGACGGCAGCTACGGGGGGAAGCACTTCCGCATGGGCTTCATGACCATGCCGGCACCCCAGGACCGACTGCCCCTCGCCTGCGGGTCAGGCTTCTCCGTGCGTTCTCAGTCCTTGCATTCCGTCGGCGGCGGAGACGAGGACGGCGGCCCCAACTCTCGCAAGCAGCCTCCACCAAAGCCCAAGAGGGACCCCAACACCAAGCTCAGCATCTCCTCGGAGACAGTAAACACAGGATCATCTTCAGGCAGGGCCTCAAAAGACCTGGAGAAGTTAGACGGTGAGTGGTTGTGAAAATGAACGATGGAGAGTATATATATTGGGAACAGTGGTGGATGTATATCTAAGTGATGGCGACAGAGGGTGTGCCAGGAGCCATCAGCATATGTTTATAGGTTGTGCCATTGGAAGGGCCTTGTGCATGAGTAGTTAATTTAAAGTATAAATGTTTTTGCATGTACTTGTGTATGCAAGCGTTTGCTGGATGTTTGTATGCATTGATGAGCGCAAGTGTGTGCATGAAATTTGCACATAGCTTAAGGCAGTGTCATCGTCACTCACATTGAAGAGGCTATATGGTGGCAGTGAGGCTTTCTCTGCCAGCTGTCTGCAGCCGGTGAATAATTCATGCTTACATCACAGCCTTCGCTATAGGCAGAGAGCGTCCTGCCAGGAGTACCAGGGACAAACAGGGCTCTCTCGGAGAAGAGTCCCCACCTGAGCGCGGCGGCTTCTTCATAAAAAGCTGCGCCGCTCTGGCTCTCCTTCGCAGCTGGTAGCCTGTAGTGCTCAGCCAGACCATGTGCAGGAAGCCGTTTGCAGCTACTGCTGTCTAAGCAAAACTTTTATCCAGACTAAAGTGGAAGGTTTGTCGGCCAAATCAAAGACCTGATGCACACTGCGGTTCTGCAGAAGTATTAAGTCACGCGGTTTAGAGGTTGCAAGGTGCGTGTTTTAAAAAAGATTTTTTAAAGGCACTTGCCTGAGAGCAGACTGAGCCTTTCGAGCTGGCGTTCACCAGTTGGAATCCAGCTCATGTCATTAGCCGGATGTGACAGGAGCACGCACCGGTGGTGCACCAAACAGCACTGGTAATCTCTTGCAGGCTGTGTTGCCGGCAGTGTTGGAAAGAAACGGATGAGCCCGGCCATCCTTCTTCACCAACATGTCTTGGTAGGAGTCATAGTGACAAGCCGAGATGCGCAGCGGGTGATTTCCGAATTGGGTGGGAGAAAAAAATTGGAGACTCCAAAATGACTGAAGATGACTTTCTTATTCTGAGTTCACAAAAGCAGACATTCATTCCGTCGCTTCCGCATAATTTCCTGTTAGCACATCTTTATTGAAACGATAATTCTTTATCTTTTTTACGCGTCTTGTTGCAAAATTTCTGCTAAAAGGTTACATATAAATAAAAAAAACGTCCAAGAAATGTTACGTATTTTGAGAATTTAAATTAATCACTGTCTTCCCAGGAAATAACTACTGCGCCCATGGTCCTCACTGGATCTGTGCCATGGTTACGGTTTCCTAAACTTATGAATGAGGAAAACAGTGGCCTGTGGCAAGATCCAGTTTCAGACCGCTCTTTTATATAACGTGACAGGTTTAAATCGAACCAACAAACCGCTGGGTTCGCTGTAAATGACCAAGCTCTTGGGCAAAGTCAAGCTCGGCTTTCTTCACTGTCAGCGTCCTTAACGTGGAGAATTAACCATCCCCCGCTTTTCCCCAGCTCAGGCTCGATGCGGTATGGGAATGCAGATGGCCTGTTGCAGAATAATACATACACAGAGCATTTCGGCATCTTTGTAACTTTCCTGCAGGGACCAGCCCTGCGCAGAGTGAAGGATACAGCTGGGAGTGAGGTTTTGCATGTTTGCCAGTGTCTCTGTGGCAAACCTCTTCTGTGTTTTTGTCTGCTCACCAGTGCATTTTTGTTGCTTATAATTTCAGCATGAAGGGCGCTTAAGACATTACGAAGATGGTGCATCCTTTTTTTTTTTTAAATCAGTTCTTCTTATAGTAGCCACACGTTATGTTCCATGCCCCACCCCCCTCTCTACCCAAGAGTGTTCACTGCATTGCAGGGCATTTGGGATTGCTGTTAGGTTCTATTTTTAGAGCCTGCTAGAACATGAGGTCATCAAGTGCCTTAATGATTAGAAACTGCTCTTTTTACTAAAGGAACCGCAGCCCTCAGTTTGCTGTGCAAGCCAAAGAAAACGCTTACACGCTAATATGTGCACACAAATCCAGCATCCAAACACATTCAAGGATAATTTAAAAAATCATCAGTCATCACGTCCACATTCAGCCGATGACAGAAAAAATGTTGTTTCCCCTGACCCAGTAGCAGGAGGTAAGGTTTGGGTTTTACTTCGTAATGAAACACGTTTTAAAAACACATTTGCTGGTATGATTTAAAAGCAGTGTGTTTAGAGATTTGTGCACATTACAGAGCATGCCTGAACACAGAAAGGTGTGTCTCTTTTCTCCTGACAGTTACTGAAGCCACGCTGGTGGGTGGGTGGTGGGGGGTAGGGGCACGCACATCTTCCACAGTGGCACAGCAACTGCTGTTACAAATACAGCCCCCGCACAGACCCCCTGCAGCCTGGCCAATCAGGGCTGGGTTGGCAGCACGTCCTTCATTGAGAGCTGTGTGTGTGCGTGCTAATGGGTAAAACTGTGGAGGATGCGCAGCATGGCGATCAGTTGAATCCATTCATGAAGAGCGACTGACCTAGATTGTGCTTCCCTGGAGTAGTGGGGGGAGGGGTGTGCTCAGTAGAGCTGAAACAGAGCTCGAGATGTGCTGCAAACATCACGTGACACAACCCCCCCCCTTCCCTAACTCCACAAGTCCCTTACGCCTGCAACCGCTCAGCCAGTGTTGCTGAGGCTGCTTTCCAAAGAGCCTAACTGGGCCATCTCTCTAAGAGGCTGGGGATATGTAGCCCTTCCTTCCTTCCTCCTCCCCCCCCAGCATTAGACGGACTTAAGACTGTCCACCACCTACCCTACCACCTAGCCCAACCCACCCTGAAACATGAAGCATTGAGAACATGAGTCGTATTTTAGAATGTGACAGATGCTCAG
The DNA here is from genome assembly GCA_025775065.1 of Hiodon alosoides. Lineage (NCBI taxonomy): Eukaryota > Metazoa > Chordata > Actinopteri > Hiodontiformes > Hiodontidae > Hiodon > Hiodon alosoides. Next base: position 26,949 of record JAOYSI010015102.1, on the reverse strand, counting down.
GTGCACCAGCGAAAAGATGCAATTGAACAGGACGAGAGCATAGCCACCTGACACGTATATTATTCAAAGTGGGAGATCCCCAGCAACGAAAGGAAAGAACATGCACATTTGGAAGTGTTGGCCGCGTCACTAAAACCTACGCTTTCCACGATCAGCACTCTTGCTAGGGTACAAAGCCTCAACAGAAAACAACATCCAATATCCAGCTACATGATGGCCCAAATCTCCCCGCACAGGCCAGCCAGGTATGGCCTCTCATACAACCGGAGGAAGGCGGTGGCACGCATCTGCTAGCGCAAACCGGATTTCTCAAAAGGAAAATTCTGCTGATCGCTCGCTTCTCTCTGGCACTGCTGCTGCCTAACTTTGAGCTCATTCAGCCGTTTTATCGCGCCATTCATTTCTGAGCTTGTCTTCAGATGTAGCTCATCAGCTCTCCCCATACGTCATCTGGTCCCATTATACACTTTTCCAGATTTCTGTCCTTTCATCTATTACTATTGACCCCTCTTTTCCATCTCCCCAGTGGTTAAATTAACAGCTTGATAAAATGAAATTAAGTGTCAAGGTGTCTCTAATTAACTTGTTTATTATTTCCTTAAGGAACTACTTTAAACTACACAAATCCATTTCCCCTGCTCTGTAACAAGGCTGGGTGGGTTATAAGAAATGTATGGTAATTGGCCTCATCGGAAAAGGGATCTTCAAGTAAAAAAAATAATAACTACATTACTACATGCAAACCTGTCAAACTGTATATGCCTGTGGTGTACATGTTTCAAGATGGTGATTCTGAAAATTAATATTGCTTAAAAAAGACTTCCTTTGATGTTTTGTTACACAGCCTCACGTCCCTGCAGTGAGGACTTCAAGAGGGTCCCACCGCCAAAGCCCAAGAGAAACCCCAACACTCAGCTGAGCACCTCCTTCGATGAGTCCTACATCAGGAACCATGGAACCAGCAAGGCGTCAAAGGGCTCCCCGAGGGAAAAGTCATCTTCACAAACACAAAGCCCAGCTCAGGACACAGACGAGGATGAGCCCGTCTATATCGAGATGGTGGGTAACATCCTGCGGGACTTCCAGAGAGATGAGGAGGACCAGAGTGAGGCCGTGTACGAGGAGATGAAATACCCAATCTTCGACGACCTGGGCCACGACTCCAAGTGGGAGCACCTCAGCTCTTCATCCCAGTGCCCCACGCCCACCATCTCCGACGTGGAGCTGACGCGGGCGACCACACCTCGAGGGTCTCTGTGTGACATTCCCGCCCCCTTCCCCAACCTGCTGTCCCACCGGCCTCCCCTGCTGGTGTTCCCCCCGGCCCCCGCGCAGTGCTCCCCAAACTCGGACGAGTCCCCGCTGACCCCGCTGGAGGTCACCAAGCTGCCTATGCTGGAGAACGTGTCCTACATCAAGTCCGGTGCGTCCCCAGGTGCCGAGCCCCAGATCTCATCCCACCGCAGGGCAGAGAAGGAGCTCCCCACCACACACACCATCACCGCCTCGGGGCGCTCGTCCGCGCCCCCCCTGCCCTCCACTCTCTACAAATCCTCCGCCCATGGGTACCCCCGCAGCCACTCCGCCTGCCCCTCCCCTGTAAGCATGGGCCGCTCGCTCACCCCGCTCAGCCTGAAGCGCCCCCCACCCTACGACTCCCTGGCGGTGGGAAGCATGCCGAGGAGCGCGTCCGCCGTGCCTCACTCTGTAAAGGGCTCGTCTCAGGAAGGGGCCAAGCTGTCCAACTCATCAAGCGCCCACGGCTCCATGCAGAACGTGTCCCGCTCGCGCACGCCCACCAGCCCGCTGGACGAACTCACCAACCTGTTCACCACCGGACGGAACATGCTGAAGAAGTCCTCCAGTGGCCGGAAGTCCAAGGAGCCAGCCGAGAGTGAGTTAAACACACTTTATATGATCTTATGAGGCACTTTATGAGGTCTTATGAGACACATCCTACCACTTTCAATAAGGCCCCAAGAGCATTTTCAACCATGACTGGTGCTCTCAGACCAAGACAGATAACAGGATTAAGACCGAACAGCACCTATAATGCGCAGTAGCAGAGCATGGGACTCCAGAGGTGACATGGTTTTATTTTCGAATATAGAATCACTGTCGTAGGAACACTGGCCCTAAGTAAGAATGAGGCCTTCTGGAAATATTCTTTAAATAAACCGTTCACGGAATCTCTGGTTTTCAGACAGGTTTCTATTGGACTGCAGACGAGTATGTTAAACTGAGAGGTACAGATCTACAGCCACACACAGTCATCTACAGAAAGCAGAAATCCACAGAAACTGGGACAGAAAAATAGAGCAACTTGAAATTAATTTTGTCCTCTAACTTTTTTTAGTCTTTTATGTCCTTCTCACAAAAGTATCAGAATAAAAATGTAATTTACGCTTAGATGAGGAAACAGATGAAGCCTATCTTGACACTGAACAAAGGGGTCTGCGTGGCAACGTGGGAAGAAACTTCAGTCAATTAGCACAAGGTCGTCCAATCAGAGTGCAGAACACATACACATCTCCCCTGAGTTTAAAAGCTTAGAGGAAGAGATCACACTTACACTTCTGCAAAGGCAGAAATATACCAAAGCTATGTGTTCTAATTGAGCACGTTAATAACGGTCAGACAAATATACATAGAGTTGATATAAAATTAATAGACAATTAATGGATTTATAGACTATAAACTCAATAAACAATTAAAAATAAAGCTTAAAGGGTATTTACGCCCTTCAGCAGAAGACTATACTGGTGATGATCAATTGCTCTTTACCCGGGTAACCATAGTATTTATTGATCTTGGAATTTAATGAAAGTGGAAAAAACAACAATTTAAATAATCTCGTCAATGATTTCCAAGTCTTAGCCTCGTAACTTTAGTGAAACTACAAAATTATTTTAAAAAAAATGAGATGTTAAAAATTCAGTTTCTTACCTTCCCGTTCATGTATTCAATTGGAAGAAGATCTTAGGAGATGCTATGATTTTTACTCTTTGACTTTACCGTAATACCTTGCAAACTTCCAAACGAATATCCTTAAATGGCTACATTATAGCATCCAAAATAGTACAGGTACCGCTACTATTTACTAGCCTAGCAATCCCAGCAGCACCGTAACGCGTCGATGGATCTTCTAGTCGTCCTTAGACTTGTATGGATCACGCAGTAACAAAGGGCATCGCAATTCTCTGGTTCCTCTGGTTTTTTGTATCGATGGATTTCCAGTCTCTAATGTCGTTCCCCCTGACTATTTTAGCGATATATACTAATATTTCGAAGTTGCTGATTATAGTTGACTATTACGAGTGAGATTTAACTACGTTTAAACGTTGGACGTTTTGTTGGTTAAAATAAAAATAATAAAGATAAACGTCAGTCCACATCCTCAATCCTGGCCATGTCCATCATAAACATTGGCCCGTCTTTCCATTTCTACATCTATTATACAGTGAAATAATTTACCATAAAAACCATGTTACTGTTACAGACTTAAACGAAAGCCTTCTGAAGCACCAGTTTGACAAGGTTGAGCAAAATGTTGAAAGATTTTACAGCATTTTATCGATACCATATAAGCGCAGGATTGATGATCTCCTGGTCTGTGAAAGCCTGTATTCTCTGGCAGTGGGTTAAACATGCAGCCAGGTTTGTTCTGACATTATAATTATGCTCGGGAGATACAGAAAGGACATCAGTCAAAACACAGAAATTAATACAATGACCTTTTTTTTATTCAGTGTTACAGCCCTGCTGCAGCACAACTCATCCTAAGCCTCACGTGACCATATTCACCCACTCAAGGAAATAGTCCTGATATCCCATACAAAACTGGTCTTGCTGACCAGACTTGTGGGATTCGTGGGGGGTCATGTAGTATGTTAAAGTCTCTTGGCGAATAGAGAGTGTTGCTCTCTATTGGGATGGAATGGGTGGTGGTGCAGATAATTTTATCCGTGATCAGCCATTTTTTGTGTTGGTCAATACTCATGATGGTATTAGTGTTAAGACAAGTGTGTTGGCAAGTGTCTCGGTGTTGAGCAACACTGTGTTATGCAACTCGTCAAGGACGAGTTTGCTCTACACTGTGACGTTGCTGCCTGAAGTCGAAGACAGGAGTAATATTGTTTCCCTCAGGTAGGGACTTAGCAAAGGTTGTTGGTGGTTGTGCCTTGCGTGCGGTGGGTAAAGGGTCCAGGTTCAGTTCCCAGTTAGTGGCCCTCTGTGCTGATAACGCTGGATTGTGAGCCACATGTGTTTACTACCAAGGATTGTGTCAGTGCTGAGTCAGGTATATTTTCGCACCCTACTAATTGCATAAGTGTTCAGTAACATGTTTTTGTGTTAATTAAATATAGTATACATGTCGAGAAACTAGTGTTGGTGCTTACTAGGGATAGCATCAGTTTTGAGTCAGGTGTGTTAGTATATTGATGATTGTATCAGTGTTGAGTCACGCAAGCTCCCTCAACAGCTGTTTTTTTGCTTTTGTACTGCATTTAGTTTGCATGTCAGCTGTGTTGTCAGGCGGAATTTCTGTTCTAGGCAACAAAGCTTGCCACGACTTGGCATTTCTCTGTAATTGGCTGGTATTTTTGCTCCATTGCCTGAGAACAGCTGCATGCTGCTCTGTGATTGGTCAAGATACCTTGCATGCTTCAGCTCCCTGTTTTGAGGTGGGCAGCGCCCAGCTCTAGCAATGATGCAGTACAGTATGTGTGACCTACTTCTAGATGTGTAGACTCAGCTTGCTTAGAATTAATGTTAAGACACAGAGATAAAAGTACCATTTGATACAAGGAGAACAAACAACATGTCAAATATATACAGTTCAATTTAAATTCAGTGATAGCACGTTGCCCCCTTAATGTTGTTCTGCTGCAGTTCTGGTTTAGAGTGGAGATGATATTTTGGGCTTTGCGGTCACATACTCACGTAAATACCTTATTTGAAACAAAAATCAGTGGGGTTCATGTGTTTATAAATATCAATCATATTCACAACCTGTCTGGAAAAGGATAACCTCATAAAGACAGTGAAAGTGAACCTTGTTTGATGCGAGCACCCCAGAACATATCTTTGTGTGGTCTTTATGAGGTGTCACTTTTGTCTTGGATTGCGGTGAGTCCTGTGTCCTGAAGCAGGGAATCAGTGTGATTATCTGACTAGTTGTCAGATAGACTAGATGTTTTATATAGCAGGCAGAGGGTGGTAGTTAATTGTGATATTGTGATGTCATGCTTTATATACATACATTTATTTAATTTTAAACACTTGTTTGATATTGCATATTTTTTTAAGTTCACATCAATATTTAATGCCATGTTATGACATACTTATAGCTAATAGCTGTTAAACTCAATAAATCAATTAACCCCCAACTCACTACACAATGAAGACCGAAGGCCATTTACTGCACAGTATGAACTCAAAAACACGGACAGCTTCTCAATAGTAACACTGAATACTGCAAACAACAATTTATATTATTTAGTTGCTTGGCAGACACTCTTTGTCACAGTGACTGGCAGCTCACAATCTTGCACTTATAAATTTATACAGCTGAATATTTACTAAAGAAATAGTAAATAGTGAATAGTTTTGCAGTTCCATAAATTAGCTCTAGTTGCAAGTACAATGCCCGATGCACCTAGCTGCCCAAAATATATTAATCTACTCACCAGTTATGTCAGTGCCAAGCTCTATCAGCTCCAGAGGAACACCTGGAAGCTACTCTACAGTACTGGCTACCCTCAGTACACTCTAGCTGGAATCTGCACTGGGATCTGCACTTTTCCATCTGACTAAAACGTGTGGCTGACATACTTTCTCTCTCTCTCTCAGGTGAGGCAAAGGGCAGGTGCCACAGCACAGAGCCCCTGCCCAGACATGAGAGCAAGGACCGGGGGAGTCACAGCACCGAATCCAGACGTGAAACCAAGGATAAGGGGAGTCACAGTACCGAATCCAGGCGTGAAACCAAGGACAAAGGGAGTCACAGCAATGATTCCAGGCGTGAGACCAAGGATAAGGGGAGTCACGGCAATGATTCCAGGCGTGAGACCAAGGATAAGGGGAGTCACAGCACTGAGGCGAGACGTGAAACCAAGGACAAGGGGAGTAATAGTGCAGAGTCTAGACGTGAAACCAAGGATAATGGGAGTCACAGCGCAGAGTCCAGACGCGACAGCAAGGACAGAGGGAGCTATGCTGCAGAGCCCTTAGCCAGACGTGACAGTAAGGACAAGGGTAGTCACAATGGGGGCAGTAGAGAACCTTCCAAGACTCATGAATGGGATGGGGTTACTGGGCAATCAGTGACATCTACGCCCACTCGAACAGGGCGATCCTCCATCAGTCCCACAATGATGCTGGGAGCAAGCAGCTCGGGTAAGGATTCAAATGGATTTACTGTGAGACACTACAATTGAACCATAATGGAGTATATCTGGGGGCACTGCACAATGCATGGCTCCAATTTGGATACTAAAAATTAAGTAGGGGTTTATTGAGGTATCCAGTATAAAATCGTCGGATATACTATGTACACTAGAGTATACTGGAATAGTAATGGATTACAATAAAGTACACTAAAGCATAACAGGGGAATATTTTTAAGTTTAATAGGTTATACCAATGTATTATGGAGTATACTGGGGTAAAAGATGTTACACTATGGAAAACAATTTACTTCAACATATCTTCAGGGGATTTTCCAGTAGAATATTGCAAACATAATATAGGCTAATAAAAGGATAACATGGTACATTGTGATACACTAGGGTTTAAACAGGTATTTTAGGATTACGGTTGAAAATAAAGGGGGGGTAAAGTGGGGACATTGGGTTATACCAGGGTACTTCTGGGGTTCATGCCAAACTGAGCCCTCTTTTTTGCAGAACTGAAGGCGACGTCCAAGCTGGGCCGATCGGCCTCAACCTCAGGCGTGCCCCCTGCTCTGGGGACCCTGCAGCGACCCACTTCCGAGTCCCAGCAATGCCAGGTACCACCTCCCGCCAGTGAATGAGCACGTGTGGTGCCCCTGTCCCACCTGTCTGTGTCTGACATTCACGCCTCCTTCTGTGTCCTGGAAGTTGCCCCCCTGTGTATTTCCAAACGTTCAACCATTGTGTTATTTGTACAAAGGGGGTCCGAGCCAAAAGGTTCAAGCCTTGAATCGTACCTCAGTATCTACCTACATATGGACATATCCGAAGTGCCACACGCTAATAATTCCTTCTCGGGTACATGCGTACAACGGACAAGTGAACAAACACTTCACGGTCCAAAGTCCAAAAAGATTCATGTCAGCTAGGTGCTTTATGCCCTTCTGATGTTGCTGGAATTTCTCTGATACCAGAGACTTGTCTGTGTATTTATGTATCTATGTGTTTTTGTTTACGTTTGTGTGTCATGTATGGACAACATACGACAGGGACAGTATGTGCACGGTTTAATTGATATGTAAAGTGTTTTTTTTTTTGTGGTTTAATCTTTGTGTAAAAAATGTTTTCTTCCACGCTATTCTTTTCGTCACATTGTATGTGAATGTAAATCTGTTACTACACAATGTAGTCCTTACAGAGCTAATGCCTGTGGGAAAGTCCAGCGTTCTTACTACCAATCACACCATGGAACCATAGAACCGTAGAATGTTCTCCCCATAATCACTCATTTTTCAGTCCAGTCTTACATTCTCCATATACAGTGGCTCCATCTTTAAAACTGTAAAACGTGCAAAAAGAAGGCTAAGGAAACATCAACAAAGAAAATAAACCCTTGTTAAACCCGCAACGTTTTATCCTCTCCTTCTGGTGTTGTCCTTTCGACTGTGTCTGTGTCTTTTCACTAAGAGTGAGTTTTTGAAGTGTACGTGCGAGTGATCGTGTGCATGAATGTACAATCGTGTGTGTGTGTGTGTACTGAAACTTTCACGAGACACTGACTGGCATGACCACCACACACAAGCATTACAAATCACCAACTCCACATACACTACATCACCACTACATGCATTATAAAGCCTAGCCTACAAACACTGAATGCTGCAGATGCACAATACAACCTTGATTGTCCTAGACAGATTGACATTAAAAGACACTACACAACCACTACACACAATCACAGACCTACCCAGCTCCCAGTTGGGCCTGCCATTTGTGCTATAGTAGGATTGCCTTCGTACCCATTGTCCTTGGGAACCTCCCCATGTCCAGTGTTCTGCATTTGGAATACCCTCTCCTCCTTGCCTTCCCAATTTCCCGGACCAATTTCCCGTAGTCTTGGTATGGGATTACCCTCTCCATCATGTTCTTGCAGAGGGAATGCCCCCTCCCCCGTAGTCCTGCTGTGGCAATGCTCCCTGTCCCGATAAGTCCTGCCGAGGGAATACCAAACCTGTGTGCCCCCAGCAGGTGGCGCCCGGGCCGTGGTTGTGCGGGGACAACACCATGATGGAGACCATCGAGAAGAAGCGCATCCTGTGCAGGGAGATTAAGGCCCGGCAGCGGCTGGACAAGGGCCTGTGTAAGCAGGAAAGCATGCCCATCCTGCCCAGCTGGAAGAAGAGCGGCGGCAGCAAGAAGTGCAGCCCGCCGCCCTACTCCACTCACACCACCGTCTTCTGGGACACTGCCATCTGAGACTCACCCCTAGACTCACGCCCACCCCCCACGGAGCGGGAGCCCGTCGCAGCCAGGGCGGTATTTGCAGGTCCAGTGGAAGGCCCCATGTAGCAAATAAATATATCTGAGGGTTCAGATCGTATTTTCTTTTTACTCTTTATATTTATTTATTTTTTTCTAATTTATCTGATATTGTATAATCTGCTTAGTATTACTAGACATTTTTTAATAAAATGGGAGAAACAAGTGGGGGAAAAATGTAGATTTAAAGGAATCCATTAATTTGTTTGTTTTTTTTAACCTAGTTTTAGCGTTTATGTTGCAAGGCCTTCGTGCACCACCTGCTGAAAAGATGTAGCGTCGAGCCAGTTCAGTGAGAGTTTGACAGTCTTGAAAATACCTTTCCTATTGTGACAAGAAATAACAATTTTAAGTGGGATATATTTTGGCGTCGCAGATTTGGAAGTTGTCAGTATTGCTTTAAATGCTTTAAGATGGCAAGTATCCACCCCCGGTATCCATCAGAATCAGAACCAGGAAAGTTCTGGAATCGCTCCTCGTCAAGTTCCAGTACTGTTGCAATCAGAAACCCTTAGCTGGGAGTCCCTGAGTGCTTAAGCGCTTCTGATTTTTTACCTGGAGTGACGGCTTTCATAGAAATGTGTCCTCTAATGCTCTAAACGCCAATGGCTCACGCTGCTCTGACCTTGTTACACCATGGACTGAGCAGTGTATGGTGAGAGCGCACTAGAGAGGGAGGGCTTTAATACGGAAACATTGTCGCTGGAGCTGTGCTTGTTCACTGCTAAGTTAATGACAGTTAATGACAAAGGAAATAAAGAGAGAGGGGGTGAGACAACGAGGGAGAGAAGAATAATGTACATTTTTATGTAAATCGCTTTGGCAATAACTGTCACCCGCTGTTCGTGCCAATAAAGCACCTATGGAACGGAAAGAGTTCATAAAAAAATAAAAATAATAATTTGTGGCCAGACAAATCTATTTTAGAAATTTCAATGGTCTGTAGGTTATTATTTTGAGTTGAAAGGATTGCACTATTATTCAGCCTGCACTCGATCAGAGGCAATAACTACGACGGTGACTGGCCTTCTCTGTTTGCTGCAAACATTGTCACAAACAAAATCGAATCATTGGCATCATGGCAGTACAATAGTGTGATTTACAATCTACCCCATATGTTCATTATACACTTAAAAATGCCCCAGGACTCCTTAGAGCTTTTATTTACGGACACATTCACGCACTTCATGTGTTTTTTTTTATTATAGATTTCTATATTTTACAACTGAACTTAGTTTTGAGCAGTTCTGCCATGTCATCTCCAATGATTACCTGGTAGTAGCATATAATTAACAATGAATGGCAACTGCGACGTGTAATTGCGGGCTAGACACCAGGTTGGTGTTTTTAAAATGCAAATCTGCCTATTAATAAGGGTTGGAACTGCAAAGGAGCCTGCCTCGAATCAAGGCCATGTACAAACTACACTACACTACCTATCACACAATACCCCCCCCCCCCCCCATCCTCATGTTTAAAATATTGCTAAACATGTTGCCTTGGAGACCGGGGTTCACTGTGACTAAGACTTTAGGAACATTTTTAAAGGTCACTGAAACAGATATGGAGGTTGTGGGCTCTGACAGGGCAGACCAGAGCAGATGTATCGTCTGACAGGGAAGTGCTTTTCCAAACTCCTGCCTGCCTGCCTGCTGTGTATGGTCTCATGAGAAATGTTTTTTTTTCCTCTGAGGTGTCTGTCAGCTGAAGGTGAGTAACGCGGCTGCCGTTCGACCAAGCCAGTCTCCAGCCGCACCATCCAGGACTCTGATCAGGGCGTGAAATCCGCCCAAGACAGGGGAGGCCCAACACTCCTTCTACCTGCGTGTGTTTCTTGAACTATACTGTACACAGATCAGTTATGAAATGATTGTTTGTTGCAAATGAGTGCATTCACTTTTTACTTCTTAGGGTGCAAATTTTAAATGTAAATGATATCCAATCTATTTTGTGTGAGGTGCACTGTGAACTATGAGAACCATGGTGAGGTCACTCTTTTTTTCTCTCTTACTGCACTGAGTGTTCTATTTTTGTTTTCTAAAAATGTTGGGAAAAAGTATGCTTATTGTAAACACTGTTTCTTTTTTTGGGGGGAGAAATGACAGAGTCTAACATAAATAAATATGCGTTTGCATTTCACTGAGAGGGAAATGCGAAATTACTCTTGATCTTTGCCTCTGATTCTGCAGTCACACCGTTGTGCAAAGACACGCCGGTCACTGTCCATCGTAACTGAACACATTACAGGACTTCTTCACATTCAGTCACCGGTACGGTACTGATATATCCTTTTCACGGGGGTTATATATACCATCTGCTTCTGACTTGGCTTTCTGACATACCTTTATGTGCAGTTCCACATAACTTTAACAATCAAGCCTCAGAATACTTTGGTTTTCAACATGGCCTCGTCAGGTCTTAATCCAAAGGACACATACAGGAGGTTGAGTAGGCAGCCAGCTGTCACTTACCTCTGCTCCGTGCGTGGACCATGTGATGATGGTAGTGATGGACATGACGGTAGTTGTGAGTGGCTGGGATTTGGTGTTTAGCCGCTGCTGATTGGTCCGTTGTGGTTCGCTGTGGCCATTTGCAACCGCTGGCTCCATCTACATCATACTTTCCGGGATGCCTTTGAATACGTAAATGATATTGACACTTGATAATAACAGAGAATACAAAATGAACACAGGCCCCCTTTCCGGCTGCGTCTTCTGAATCTCCACAGTAGCACCTGCATAATGCGTTTTTCCACTTAGACGAGTTAACCTTGGTCATCGTGACCAACACCAAGCGCTCACTTGTCTCACACCAAAGCGCTCATTCAGTAGCAACAACGGTTCTCGTGGCTGCACTGTTGCAAACGTTGGTGCAACGTTGAGAAGGGGTGGGAACACTATTTGTTTTTTTGGGACAAAAGCTTGACTCAAAATGTGTTGAACTTTTCTGTGCCTTGCTCACTTAAAAACCGTGTGCTGGTATTTGGCACCTGGATGCCCCCTAGATTTTGCATATGACACTACGATACAGTAAAGAATGCAGTCTGTGTAAAAAACAAAACACATAAAAAACACACAGGCTGCTGTCATTCAGTCAGCTGAGTCAGGTTAACTCCCTTCAGTGCTGCACAGTACAGATTAGCACCAGCACCCACCCACCCACACTCCCCCCATCCAAATGTTTTGTGTTCCGCAAAGCCCTTTTCCTAAATAAGGCAACAAGCTGATAGCTGCCATGACTTTCACTTACAGAGAACCCTCTAAATGTACGTACCATACCCATACCAATGTCAATATAGGTCACTATTATGGTTTAGTAAGGATTATACACTTGAACGCCTCATTACACACCAAGCCCTTCTAGTTTGTGTTGTGTTGATCGTGACTCTCCTGAATATCAGCTTGGTCACGTTTTTTAGTTTGAGTCTGTCGTTGCATACGCTCTGAGGTCAATGTGTAACAGGGTCTGCATTCAAATTTAAACAGGAAAAAAAACAAAACAATCTCCACTGAGGCCAGTGGATGATAATAGAGTAGTAGTTATAATGTGTTGCCTACTGTATGCCCAGCATAATAAAATTGTCCCTATTGCGTTCATGTCAGTCCTTATCCTTCATACTAGTTAACTGGAGAGATGAGGCCTGCTCTGATGGGTTTGGCCTACTTAAAATTTCCCACCACTTAGAAATGTATAATGACTATTGTGTCCAATATATTTTTATTTGTCCTTAACTTTTACATAGGCTTGGCGTATTTAAAGTATTTCAAAATAAATAAATACATTATGTGTGTGTGTGTGAAATTATATTGAAAATATAATTACGCATAATTAAATATAGGACCATTCAATTTTAAATCAAGATTCTGTCAAACTGATTTTTCTCGCTCTCACCACATTCGTTCACTAGATGGCGGTGTGTCTCACCTCCGTAGAAATGGACAGCTTCATGAATAATTTACTCTGAATTAGATGCTCAAATTATAGACCACAGCAACATTAAAGATATTTAGATTTAAAACAACCAGTTTAAAACTGTGTTACAGTTGGTGACTTTTTCGGGTATAATTGTGTAAAACTACTTTTTTCTACTTTTGATGTTTTATTTCTTATCTTTTCCAGTCTCACTTCAAATATAAACTGTTTGAACAAATAGGTTTCAAGGCTCACTTGCAATCATTATTCGGAATGGGCTAATATTCGCAAGTGTATCCACTGGTAGGGCTCTTAATGCCTTCATCCGCAATATAAACTGGTCCAGGGCCAGCTGCTCTTCCCCCATGAGATCATTGACTATGGTACAGTCCAGCCTAAGGTGACACAATGAGCTGGCAATAGTACTGCTTGGGTTGCAACTGCATTGTTCCTGTTGTGCTTCCATGAAGCTAGGCCTCTATTCTATCACATTCTGCCACGCCTTGCCCCTGCCCCTGGCCGGGACTGGTGATGCCTCCTGATACAGGACCCGGGATGCCAGTCAGAATCCCGACACATCCAGCCAACATGAGAAACACAACGCTTTTCCTTTTTTTTGCCTCTTTCCCACTAGATGGCAGTGTGTTGTTCATCCTGAAGCCCTGCACATTACCACTTTACTTGTCATTCAGCTGCACATGGTAATTAAGATGAATCAATACCAGGTTAAACGTATGAAGACATCTAGGGTTCATTAGTATAATCACCTCCATCTAATTTGACTTCAACCTACTTGACTTCAACTAACTATCGGTAGCATGGGAAAATTTACACCTGAGCCTACACCTGATTGCTCTTTAGACTACAAGGTCTATCCTCCATTGTCTTCAGTTTTCTGAACATTACAGGCTCGCTGAACTCAAGAATGGTAAAATGACCATTACATAGTCGCCTGTGAAGTCCTCCTGACATTTCGATTAAAAATAAGCAGCAATGTATAAAAAAGAGAAATATTCACAAACCCACACACACGTGTACCTGCAAAACACAGAGATAAACAAGTAAGCATACATACAAACGCACAAAAACCTGAGTATGTGACTGAACTTCAGCAGAAACAGCTAACATTAGCTGAAAAAATGTCTCCTCATGGCTGTCCTCTACAGCTTGTGTTTGCGTCCAATCCCATATAAGAGATAAAAGTGATTTCTCTATGTGATCCAAAAAGCATGTTGGCTTATTGGATCACATAGAGAATCACAAATCAAATTTGAGTGCTACCAGGCCTTAAAGAGATTTCACAGTGGCAGGCTTTTTACTGTGACACATACTGATGCAGTCTGTCAGTCTGTGAGCATAACCTGGTGACTAAGGCTGGCTGACAATGGTTGGTAACAATAATAACAATAAATGATAATGATAATTATTATTATTACAGTCTAAATTTAACACTTTAACGCTAATATATTCATCCAAAAAAAAAAAAATGACATAACAAATTCAGTCTGATTGTTGACCATGAGATTCCTACACTAATGCTCCATCTCAAGATACAACCCAAGATGTATTGGGCCCTTTAGGGAGAGAGGCAGGTCATCCACAGCTGAAGGTGGAGAATAGGGTAGGTCATCCACAGCTGAAGGTGGAGAACAGGGTAGGTCATCCACAGCTGAAGGTGGAGAATTGAGTAGGTCATCCACAGCTGAAGGTGGAGAACAGGGTAGGTCATACACAGCTGATGAAGGAGAATATGGTAGGTCATACACAGCTGATGAAGGAGAATATGGTAGGTCATCCACAGCTGAAGGTGGAGAATATGGTAGGTCATCCACAGCTGATGAAGGAGAATATGGCAGGTCATCCACAGCTGATGAAGGAGAATATGGCAGGTCATACACAGCTGATGAAGGAGAATATGGCAGGTCATACACAGCTGATGAAGGAGAATATGGCAGGTCATCCACAGCTGATGAAGGAGAATATGGCAGGTCATCCACAGCTGATGAAGGAGAATATGGCAGGTCATCCACCTCAGAAGGGAGAGAAGAGGACTGGCCATCCACAGCTGAAGAAGGAGACACAGCTTTGGAACAACTGTGTAACTGCAGCATCAGAGAGAGAGCGAGCAATTGCACGGGTACACAGCACTTGTACGTCATCTACCCTGCCTGTCCACCCAAGGACTAACAGCTGGGAGAGATCAAGCACACACTCATTGGACTATGTTTATATTACATACGTAACACATTTTTATAAAATGTAGAATTGTGCTATAAAAATAGATACCAAGCATTTTAATTAAAATACAAATGTTTTCTTTAGGTGCAAAAATTGACAGCTGTTGTCGGATACTCCTAACTCCTCAAAATTGAACAGAAATACGGACAATATCAATCCAACAAGCAACCAATCAAATTGTATTTGTTATAGCACATTTTTACAAATAAAATGTATTATAAAGCAGCAAACATTTAGCATTTTCCAAAAGGAATTTAAAAACCAGAAAATCCAGTACCGAACGGGGAAAACTCGAAAATGATTCCCTGAGCCCAAAGGCAGTCATGAGAACTCCTGGAAAAAGATATAATGACTGAATCAGCGAGGAGCTGTGTTGATAGCTTAGCAGCTTCAGCACTTAGTGGGAGGTTTGAGGATAAGCTAACTGCGCACAACAGGTGGGTCGAGTATTGATCCTTCACATTACAAGAACAGGCCATACTTCCTAGATAGCAGTGCATTAAAACATAGCTACACATACATTGCTTTTTATAATGCAGAGATGGCAGGGAACGGGAGGGCTCCCCGTCCCTCACATTTTTGTGTCAATGCCTTCAGAGGGTATATATAAAATGTCACACCAGAAACTCATAGACAGAAAAAAAAATGTCAGAAAAGGTCTGGTTTGTTTTGAAATGTGACCCTCAGCAGTACACATGAGTGGTAAAATAATTCCGTATTCAGGACACTGAAGCGTTTCAGTGGATGAGAACACACACTCACACATGCACACACAATGTTTTGCCTCGCATGCGCTCCTCTTTCCACCCATGAGCTCTGATTATAACCTACATTCTGTGCTTCCAGTTCACTTCACTTAAGCCAAATAATTCTTCCCATGATGCACTGCAGCTCTGCACAGAATGATACAGAACTCTCAGAGAAATTCCCACTATGTTTAAAGGCAAACAACCGGCCGGACACAGAACCTACAACGTAAATCGAAGCATTTAACTTATTTCCAGTTGGTAATGTGTTCGTCTCTGTCTGTTGTGTGTGTGTGTGTGTGTGTGTGTGCGTATGTTAGACAGCCACACCATAGCCTCAGAACCTTTAACCTCCCATGTAAAAGGTAAAGACGAACTCCTCCAGATTCCAACTTTGGCAAATGGGGGAACATTAGGAAGAGATGCAGGGAATGTAGAATTAAAGGGCAGCGTGAAGCTAGGAGTGGCCAGCGTGGAGTGAATGGAGTAGTATAGAATGGAGCGAATGGGAAGGGAGAATTAGAATAGAACAGGGAAGTGAAGTACTTTTTTAGCGGAGGAGTATCGGCACAATGCTATAGGTATTTAGTTTAGGTAGTTAAGAGAGCTGTTGGAGTGAAGGGTCAGTGTGGGGCAGTGTGGGGAAAAGGTGCAGTACTCCACTTCACCTCATCTTTTGTACTCTGCTCCGTCCTGAACCTGCAGTGGCCTTTAACCGTCTCGCACACTGCTGCGAGGTTGCTTTGATCTGGGTGAGAAGGTATTCTGCAGCATAGTGGGACATTTGTGGCAAGTCTTTTTAACATTAAACAAGCCCCATGCGATATCAACAATGCATTTTTTTTTAACTACAATTTTACATTTGACATTTTCTGTCTAAAAGTTTCTATATATTTCTGTAAAGCAAATATCACACTGCCACAACGTATCAACCTTTGCGAATCTGACATCCACCTTTTCTCTCTTGATGTCTACTACATTTAAATCTACATAATTATAACTTAATATCCACCATTGTAAATCCAGAATTTCCATGTTGACATCTACTACGTAGAGTATTTCTTGTGCTTTATTACCTTATAAGGATTTTAATGCAAGCGTTTTCATATATCTCACAAAGAACCGGAAATGTGTTATTTGTTAACATTATCAGTAGACACACTGGCAAGTTAGCAAAGTTACTTACTTTTTATAAACACACTTTCTCATACTATAGGTTAAACTCAGTGTTTTTTTTAAAACATTCACAATCCCATTCTGACACTGCTCAGAACTAAGCACACTTTTGTTGTGTACCGTTGTATACATTGTAAATGTACACTGTAAACTTTAAATGAAATGTACTTGGTAAATAAACACATATTCATTTCTCAAAACATGCTTAATCAAACACTATAGGGTGGCCAACAAGGTGTGGATGTCACCCTAGATTTTTGCATTTTAAACTTTTGAGAGGTCAAAATGAACATATTTAAAATAACCATGGTTTTAGGCACAAAATATATCCACATAAATAGGATGCATATTTATGTCTAGATACAAAAACTACACAAATAATACTTATTATTTTACTTGTAAATGTGTTTCCTAGGCAACGGCAAAAACACATAAAATGTGCGCTTCTTTACAATATTGGTCAAGCTATATTGTATAAACTGGGGCCATTCCCATACTGACTATAATGCTCCCAGAAGTATTCTGAACAAGTAACGCTTCAACTCATGAGAATGTAAGCCAGGTATTTTTCACCTTTACTGTCCATAACCAAGTTGTCATGGATTTACATGTACTTACTGAATACATCAACATAAACTTATATATACTGTAGATTTATATCTAGGTACCTAAACTTAGTAAATAACACCATCATATTTTATTTGTAAATGAGGCAAAAAAAAAAAAAAAGGCAACAGCAAATACACAGAAAATGTGCTATTTTAACCAATGAATTAGGTTTTTAAAGCAGATATCACATTCTTAATCTTTCGATGGGATCAACATTTTAAATCTTGACATCAGCATTTAAAAATATTTACATTTTATCTAAAGCCAGAATGTCCGCGCAAAGCTATGTAAGAGGTTATACTACTAAATTACATTCATTGATAGAAATAAAAAAGAGACAAAGACCATTTGTCCGCCCAAAAGCACCCCTGTGGCAGTTACCTGTGGCAATTACTATTTTTCACAAATCAGGAATTGGCTTCTCTCGATTTCAAAAATCTTACCTGCATTAGATCACCACATTGCACCTGGGAAAACCTCACATGTATATGGTTGAATTTTAGAAAAGCATACAACGTTAACCAAGCCACACACACCGTTGAGTTAACTTTTTTTCAGTTTAGAGTTTACTTAAACTGTCTATTAACTAAAGTTTAGTGAAAATGGTACTGGTCAGCACTTATGGACCTGAGCCTCCACATACAATGTGGCAGATCCATACAGTAGGAACCTGGCACATCCACTTGCAGTGAAATTTCACAGATCTATGACTGGGCTTACAAGTTGTAGTAAAGTTTGTAAGATATTTCTATAGATTACCCTGTAAGAGCATTATTCTGATTGGTCCTGGCTATCCACATTAGCGTAGTCTCATTTAAAACACGGAGTAATTCATAGATTAGACAATGTAAGAATGTGTTGTGTTGCTCAGTTAATATAAACACCTCCTGACCTGTGTGCTAAAAGGCTTCTGATCTGTGGGTTTCTATGGCTCAGAAAAGCATTATGCAATGATTTTTAAACAAAGGGGACGGGGCAAAAAGAAACCTTTTCCCAAGTTCCATTCCCAAATGAAATGAAAAATGATAAAATGATAGCGTGAGATGTTCACATTTTTAACATTCAACCCCAAGCAATCCAGTGTTCAACATTTCATGTGAATGGTCCCTCCCAGCATGACGGACCAGCGTAATCGGAATCACACTCGCAGAAAGTGAATTAGGGGGAAGGTTCCCGCTCTGTGCAAGATCTGTGCCACATGATGACCTTATTTCGGGACTGTTTTGTTGCCAAAAATGCGCTTTGATTCTGTATCAGGGATACTAAATATAGGCTTGAGGAGCTGCTCTTGATGAGGATCTCAAGGCAGAGCTGTGGAGGAACATTTTAACTAGATGCCAAACAGAGCCGAGTTAAATTTTATAAATAAAAGAAGGTTATTTAAGAGAAGAAATCGGTAAAACAATTATCCTGTTAAAATATTCATGAGAGCCGTTCAAGATTTAATGATCAGGGGTGAGGCACAAATCAAACTTAATACAGTCTTTATACAGTCTAGCGAATACCACAACTCCTCTCAGCATTTACAAACACTCAAATTCTCAGGGGTTTTTATAATGTCCATATGCAAATGAGGTTTGAGCAAAACAAACCACCGTCTCTCGCACCACAACAAAAGCGTAGCTTTTAAAGTGTTTGGTGTCTTGTCTGATGCCTTGTGCCTGAACAGATAACGGAGGCGTGCGTAGAGGAAGCTGAAGCAGGCACTACTGTCATCACAGAAAGGCGGGGGGTTCTAAATGACTAGTGCCTGAACAGATAACGGAGGCGTGCGTAGAGGAAGCTGAGGCAGGCACTACTGTCATCACAGAAAGGCGGGGGGGTTCTAAATGACTAGTGCCTCGGTTTAAGGCTGCCTTCCGCTCTCAGTGAGCAGAACTGAAATGCAGTTCCGCCCATCTCAAAGAATCGCTCTTCATATCCTAAAAAAACCTCCGTCTGTTTTTTTCTCCTCCATCTCTCAACTGGGGGAGGCAGCCACGTCAGCTCCTGTATTGGCCAGGGCCTCCATTTACCTGGGGTCTGGTATGTCGTGACCCACGTGGTTTAGAGAAATGTAGTGGGTAGCCTCCTATGGAAGGGCTATTGGACTTATCTTCTTATTGAAACAACAATCCTAGGATGTCATTCAAAAGGGGTCCTTCCAAATTGACATAAGGCAAAAAGAGGGACCTGCATTCATCACGGACAGACATACAGAAAGCAACTCCTGTTTGATCAGTTACGCACCACGTAACACCGCGTGATCTCAGAACAAACCAATGACGACACAAGCATTAACACAGAAGGTTAACATATCTACTTTATTACTTACAGAGGAAAGTCCATTTACAAACTCCTTCAAGGCAGGTCATTGAGCAGACAGTCCTGCACTTGGCTGCAGGTTCTTGAAAACTCACCAATTCATTAATTAATTTACAGTATGTACAGTGGAAGACTAGGTATAGACTGGCAGGTGGCCTTGGTTGGCTTGCTGTGTGTCTGCAGGAAGGCAGTGTGGAGGGCGTCTCTACACCGACTACTGCGACCTTGACCATTCAGATGATCAGGAATACAAAAACAATTGAATTGGAGGAGAGATGTCACCAATGACAATTGTATCCCTGTGCTGTTATGGTGCGTTCATTTTAAAGGGTAAAAATATTACCTATTTACAAACAGGACAAACTACAGGTGTTAAAGTCACAGAATATTTTCAGTTCCAAAAGAACCAGAATTAACAAAGTCTTAGACAAAAATTTTCATATTCAGTAATTCACAGAAATCATATATACACATTTTTTGTAAACAAGAAATTATTATATAATAAAAATATGTCTTAGAGTTCCAGAATGAGGGATTTTTGAGGTGTCACAGTGCTGTTTGGAAATGTATGTGCAGTTCCACTAGATCCTGAGGTAAGATTAGGCAAATAAGATCATCCAAACGCTATACTCCATCCAAAAAAATTAACTGTCCCGGAATCTCACTAAGAAACTGTGCTTTTCTGTCGCTGGGAGACACAGTGCTGCACTGTCACCAAGACAGACTGAAAGACATTGTGATGTAGTGACTGTTGCACTGCCACTGAGAAACATTACTGTTGTGTTCACATCACAGACAAACAGTACCGAAAACGGAGAGGCGCGGCCCCGCTGTGCCCGAAAACGGAGAGGCGCGGCCCCGCTGTGCCCGAAAACGGAGAGGCGCGGCCCCGCTGTGCCCGAAAACGGAGAGG
>JAOYSI010015091.1:20952-38257 GCA_025775065.1 Hiodon alosoides | reverse complement strand
TATTATTATTATTATTATTATTATTATTATTATTATTATTATTGCTAAAGGTACTGCATAAGCAACTTTTTTGGCAACATAATAATATATTCTTATAAACTATACAATGAGGATTTCAACTACAAAATACTAGTCTTCTCCCATTTTTTTAACCATTGTACTACCCTGTAGTCCAGGATGATGTCTTCACGATCACTGATCTCAGCCATTTTGTGCAGTGTGATTAGGAGGACCACATTCTTGTTCCTCTTTGGGAGGCAAGAAACTAGAGTTGTGGTGGGGGTGAAGGCAAACTTTGATGAGAAGGCCTCTCTCCTCCACGTTTGCCAGGAGTGTGGGGGGGAGCTCAGGCTTGTTGTTTCTAACTGGGCCAACCATGGCGATGGTCAGGGGCTGTTGGCTGAGTTCATAAGGGGTGAATAAATTGTCTCACTGGACATTATGCCCCCTCAGTCCATCTGTCACATCAAGCACAACCCACATCCCCTGGTTCTTCTCCGGGCCTCCACTGGTCGACTTCCCTGTGTAGACTTGCATCTTCCAAGCATAGCTGGATTGTGCATCACAGGCCACCCATGTCTTGATGCCATAATTATTTCTCTGCTGTTAAACATTGGGGTTGGTCATTTGTGATCCTTAAAGCAACACAAGGGTTAAACACTAGTCCAGCTCCTGTGTGTTACTCAAAAAACTAATAACGAGAACAATCTTCTGATAGAAGGCATTTTTACCTACCTTTAACCGGAAAAAGCACATTCACTCTGTCCTCTGCAGATATTATATTTATCCATCATGCTCCGTGATCTGTGATGGGATATGACTCCTTCAGTCAATATTATCACAATGTCTGACAAAACAGTCAGTTATGCATTACAGCTGTTTCCATGTAATAAAGCAAGTTTCTGACACTCGGTTCTGTGTACTATTAATCTCCAAGGTTACCGGAGAGGTAAAATACTGCACTGGTGTGGTAAGGTGAAACTTAACACGGAGCAGTTGCTTTTTGAATCCTTCACCTGATGGCCCACTGCAGTATATCAGAGCCAAGATTCATTATCCACTTGCTGCTATTTTCATTATCCTTTTTGGTGGTCAGTTTTCAAACAGGAAGGACAGAGAGCTGTACGAAACAGTAGTGGGATGTAACAGGATCCAGGTGACCTTAAATACAATTTAATTAAATGGAATTAGCATTTTGATTGGGTCTCAGACAATTTCTTTCTCAGAATCATTTCCGCTGCTGGGTGTTGTGGGTGTCCTTATGGTAAATGTTTAAACATTTAACTTGTTTTGTTATGAAAAAAACAAGCACTTCCTTTTAGTTAAATACTTCCATCTCTGTCTGTTGTCTACTGTTCTGCACATGAACCACAAAAACCGTCCTTGTGTTGCAAAAGCAGTTGGGGATCTAACTGTTGTCGTTTTAGTGCAATGGGAGTTGTGCGCTTGTAGCTGACCTGCAGTGAAAAGACGCACCCCCACCTATGTCAGTCCTCGGCAGATTTCTCAACAGTCTGTTCACTCACCTGTGACCAGGGTCAGATGTGAAAGGCGGCTGGGGGGGGGGGGGGAATTGTGAGTCATCATTTCCAGTGGAAACTCTCTACACTGCACATTCTGTCACTCAAACCTAGCACTGGTTAACTATAACATCACAGCACTCCTGATCTGTTCTGCAGGGCTACAACTAAGCCTGATGTAAGATAACTATTGGACCTAACTCAGCATGCAATCATTCAGTGAGTCCATTTTTATTTTATGCAGAACATTTTTTATGATAGTATTGTCACAAAGCCCACAACAGCATTCAACTAGCTTTTAATGTGGGTTGTCCTCTGGGCCATAACAGGAACCAAAATGACAGTGAAGCCTGCAGATTTAGCCATCTAACACTCATCTAACACTCAAAATTGACAGCTCTGCATAAGGCCCTATGTACTCTGGGGGGAGGACCTGTGAATATTCCTTTGGGATGACATGTAGACCCTATTAAAATGTCCTCCTGTGATCAGAAGCAACCTAACTGGGGTCTTAGCCAGTTCTGCCTTAGCAGACAACTCTGTAAATTAATCAGCTGCAAAGCCAAGCATGTAGTATGAGAGGATGTTGTGGGAGAGGGTTAGATCTTCTGTGCCGTCTTGTTTTAGGGGGACGTTATCCTCAGGATTAACAACTGAAACAAAACGGCTAGTCGGGACCTACACTTGCAACATTTTACCGAGGCTGTGAAAATGTTGAAGAGTTTTAATGGCAGGAATAGTGGCCAACCTCATACCATAGATTCATTTAAATATCCACTAGATATATTTCATATCTTTAAGGAAGGTAGTGATGATCATCTCTAGCTCCCCTGCTGGTGAAGTTGCAGCATAGCTATCAGAAAAAAATGTCAATGAATCTGGACATTATGCCATATAAACTGTGAAGACCACCACAATAAAGACTATAAAGTAAATAAGATACCATATACGTGTCGCTAATTACCTAAAGATAATTAACTTGTGCGAAAAAAGTCCCTTTTTTTCATGTGTGCAATGTTTATGGATGATAATTGCGTAACCCAATACCAATCAAACACAACTTCATAATTTAATAGATAATGCC
This sequence comes from Hiodon alosoides, assembly GCA_025775065.1. Taxonomy (NCBI): domain Eukaryota; kingdom Metazoa; phylum Chordata; class Actinopteri; order Hiodontiformes; family Hiodontidae; genus Hiodon; species Hiodon alosoides. Next base: position 35,653 of record JAOYSI010015091.1, on the reverse strand, counting down.
CACGATACTGTGTAGGGGCCAGATCTCTCTACCTGACCTCATCACTTTATGTATCTTTTTGATATGTGCCAGCTTGAGTTTGTTTCATTTAGTTTTTCTCAAAAATACATTCATTCCTAGTTTTAATCAGTGCAGGTTGTTTGTTAACATGGTGTGCCAGTAACAGAATCAGCTCTGTTCTTGCTATAGGTAGTCTCAATATATATCTATATATTGTAGCGAGTAGAGGCATATACCGATCTCACTAGGTCGTTTGGTGACATTGGTCATTAGGATGTAACGATTGACTCCCTGTTGTAATCAGAAAGTTAACACCCGCCCTTTCTCCTTTCCCCACACTGGTGTCAGCAAAGGGAAGGGCCTATGCAGTTCTGGCTGGGGTGAGACCAGCTGATCCAGATGTGGTTAGACTGAGCAGATATCTCTCCTGGGTGGGCAGCAGGGTGCGAACACAACCAGTCACTGGGAGTGGGGGGTAGGGATTTGTCAATATGAATACATGTACCTGAACACATTTAAATACCTATAGTAGAACAACAAGTGTGTGTGTGTGTGGTTGTGTGTGTGTGAGAGAGAAAGAGAGAGAGAGGAAGGGGTCCGTATGTACGAAAAATAAAGAAACTGATCATTTCATGAAAGCATTTTATGATTATTATAAAAAAGTAACCTGAAATGATTGTGTCATAATCGTACTGATTTGTTCTTTAGGGTAGACACGTTCATATTTTTATTAATGGCATTTCCTTCCATGTGATCATTCTTGGCTTGATTTAAATATGGAATTCTAAACGTCGTCGCTCTGGCTTAAAGATCGAAGACGGGTTGATCATTAATTGCAATGTTCTGCAGAAGCGATTATGTTCTTTTTCGATTCTTCTTTAATTTACTGCACCTTGGCTGCATTAATAATATATTTAATGAGGCTTGCCCCAGGTTAACATGATTTAAAAAAACATGATATATAAAAAAAAAAAAAGGTGAGATTGGATCTACTCGAACAAAGCCGTTGGATAATCCCTCCCCTACCCTCCTTAGAATATTAAATCCGCAGGAAACCGATTCCACGCACGTATGTCCCTAAACGTTAAGTGCCGAGAATCGCAGTCAACCCCCTGCAACCCTACAAACCGGCATTATAAGACTTTAATATCCAATCACGTGTTTGTAAGGAAAGGTCATTGATTTGTGTAGAGCGAGTAGCCAGTAAGTACTGAGATTGTAGCTGTAGTCAGCCCCCCCAAATACAACTGCATCTTAACCATTCATGAGAAAAATATACAACATGCGTCGTGTAACGAATTAACCCCTTTGACGCCGAGCCATTCGAATTTTGGTTATTAAAACACGTGCTTGCATTTGAGGTATTGCCGAACGTTTACCATTGGCAAATACAATGTGTAGGCATTCGGCAAAAACAGAATGTATTGTGCTGGAATAACAATTCACGTGAAATGAACGATGTAGCCTACAGCGACTATTCAGAGACCGGTCGCCCCTTTTTACTGTAACCACCGCTGAGACGCGATAAGTCAATGTGCCTGTAACAGAATATAGCTCCATCGAGCTGTTATGTTTAGTCTTTTATATATATAAAAGCATGGCACGCGGGTATCACCGCCTGTATATGAGATCGAGGATTGCAATAATCAAAACCTTGTTAAAACCTTCCGAACAAGATAGATTATGTGGGAGGGTCTGGATGTTGATAAGACGGTTGGCAACAGGCCATAATGCATTGCAACTCTAGTCCTTCTCCCCGTGCTCCGAGAGCCAGAGAAACCATCGGAAATCGGAAAATATTCGAGCAGCCGACAGCTGGGAGAGAGAGAGAGAGAGAGAGAGAGAGAGAGAGAGAGCGAGTTGGTCGCAACTCCCGTTTTCGCGCACGGCACAGCCGCGCTGCAGTCGCCCCCTTCAACTCGGACGGTCTAAACCGAGGAACCCTGCACACAGTCACCCTGAGCAGTCGAAAAGAAAAGAATGAGGAAGACTTCCCATCGCCCTTTTTTGTGCTCGGAACTGCAGATTCACTGATAACATCTCCTGTTATCTGATTATTTATTTCATACCGGTCGCGGAAAAACGCGTGTGCATGGGAATCTTGTTGTCGTTCGCCTTTACTTTGCGGAGCGTAGCTCTTCCTGTTCTCGTATAAAAACCAAAACCAATGCAAGCGTTGGTATCACTTACGGCAGCTGCTGCATCTACAACTACTAACGTTACTACTTCTGCGACTACTTCAACTGCTTATCTCATCTCTCTCAACCTGTCACTTCGGAATAAAGGTATGACTTTACAATAATTTTATACATGTTTTTTTATATTCTTATATTTCTCCGTAAATGATCAAATCGTGCTGGATAACTTGTATACCAACATGCTAACTTGTTCTTAGAGCTCATTTGTTCAACAGTGTGTAGTTGATGAAGCCGCTCTGGTGGTTTGAATTTTGTAGCGATCCTGAAGCCTCGTTAAGATACTGATTTAATTCTGTCACAGTGTACCTATTGATGTAACGTTAGCTGAATCCGTTTAGAAAATATCATTTTTGTTAATCAATTTCCGATACGAACCTTTGTTTTGACATAATCGCATAGCCGGCAGAGATACCCGTAGCTATCCGCCGTGCCATGTGCATGCTGGAATACAGATAATCGCCCATCAGTGGGTCTCTACCCCTGTCTGATGGACATTTTTTGTTGTATTAAACCACGGAAAATGTATCTTACAAGCAATGTGGCATCTTCGCTGAAACCGAGCAATGGATTTGGTTTGGTTTATACCCGTGGTCTCTTAGTACATTATAATGCCTTCGTGTTTAAGTTAATATGTAGCGGGATTGCACATCTAGTGTTTAATTATTTCGCTGACTGTCACGCGCGGGTTATGAGATGGCAATTGCTACGGTCGTAGATGAGCGAAACGATACATTATCACTCTTAACGACGAACTCACTTTGAAAAGTAGGCAACATCATTTTGCATTTAAAACCGAAGTCTTTTTATTTTTCCAATTGTAAATCTGGCTCGCGCGTATCATTGCGATTGGATGAACGGCTGTTCTTGGGAAGAGTGTGGGTATACCGCTTAATTGTCCTTAAGTAGCCTGGATATGACATATTTTATTTTGATTATAGCAGTAAAAAAAATAGACACATTTTGTACAGAATGTGTTTTTCATAAGACGGACGTCCCAAGAAATTAATAACTGTAATATAGATACCGGTAGCCGAAAGTACCGTAAAGCTGTTTTTAAATGTTGCATATCTGGTGATATTGTATTGCAGTGTGGGTTGGACTCGTAGCTTTAAAACAACCGTATAACATTTTTGTGTCGAAGACTATATTCATTTGGCTATATTCATCGACGTGAGATGTTGTTTAATCTAACGTTACCGCGCGATTTATTTCACGCGGTCCTGCGTCGGTAGCAACTGCGTTTGTTCATGAGTTGGTACATCTCTCTGCTCTGCCCCTTAAGGCTGTCTATCGTTGCTTTTTAAATCAATACGGTAGTAATCGTGTGGGGTTTTTGTTTTTGTTTGCTTTCGAACGGATTCGTTTCCCCCTGTCTTCTGGAGCTTGGAAGGGCTTTAGTGTAGTGTTGAGGCACTACAGGTTGTTTGAAATGGATATCAGTAGACTTCAATAAGTTGAATGTATTTTGTGATTAACCTGTTTTTTGCTGTTTACGCTCAATAATGAACGAAATCCAAATAATGAATATTAATATCCAACAGTTCTGATTATCTTACAGCTTTTTCTCTCCACTCTCCAGCAAATGCTCATATAAGATTTGTTGTTTTTTGACTAAAGCTTTCATTCATTTTAAACGGCCAATTTAAAGCCCAACACTGTTAATGAGGTATTCTGAATAGAGGAATAATACATCTTTTTACAGTAAGAAGGGGAAAAAAATGTCCCTTAAAATGTCCCTTTTCCCCCTTTCTTTTTGTCCAGGCGTGGGAAGTGCTGGATAGGAAGAATCGGAATCGGCGTCATGCGAGGATCAAAGATGTCGTCCTTCATTTCCTCTGGTCTTCAGCTCGGCATCGCGCTGGTGCTTTTGCTCCTCAAAATTCAGCGCGCAGCTGCAGAGAGCCCGGAGCATGTCCCAGAGCAGGATTTCCCTTCGGTCGTGAACAGCTCCGTCTCCTGCACTGGATCCTACCACTGTCTGGAAGGGGTGCTGCTGCCGGTTTGGGAGCCCCAGAACCCCTCTTTCGGAGACAAGGTGGCAAGGGCCACAGTCTACTTTGTGGCCCTCGTGTACATGTTTCTGGGCGTCTCCATCATCGCGGATCGCTTCATGGCCTCCATCGAGGTCATCACGTCGCAGGAGAAGGAGATTACCATCAAGAAGCCCAACGGCGAGACGACCACCACCACGGTGAGGATATGGAACGAGACCGTGTCCAACCTCACCCTGATGGCCCTGGGCTCCTCAGCTCCCGAGATCCTGCTCTCCGTCATCGAGGTGTGCGGACACAACTTTGAAGCCGGTACTCTCGGACCGAGCACCATCGTGGGGAGCGCAGCCTTCAACATGTTCGTCATCATCGGTATCTGCGTCTACGTGGTGCCCGACGGAGAGCACCGCAAGGTGAAGCACCTCAGGGTGTTCTTTGTGACCGCCACCTGGAGCATATTCGCCTACATCTGGCTCTACCTGATTCTGGCTGTCATCTCTCCGGGGGTAGTCCAGGTGTGGGAAGGCCTGGTTACCCTGTTCTTCTTCCCCATATGCGTGTTGTTTGCGTGGGTCGCCGACCGGCGACTCCTGTTCTACAAGTATGTATACAAGCGATACAGGGCTGGCAAGCAGAGGGGGATGATCATCGAGACGGAGGGCGACCGGCCTCTCCCCTCCAAGGTTGACATCGAGATGGACGGCAAGATGCTAAACTCTCATGCCGTGGACTTTTTGGACGGCACCCTTGGCCTTGACCTGGATGACAAAGACTTGGATGAGGAGGAAACAAGGAGGGACATGGCCAAGATCCTGAAGGAGCTGAAGCAGAAGCATCCGGATAAGGAGGTGGAGCAACTGATAGAGCTGGCCAACTATCAGGTGCTTAGCCAACAGCAGAAAAGCAGAGCCTTCTACCGGTGTCAAGCCACCAGGCTGATGACGGGGGCGGGTAACATCCTGAAGAAGCACGCCGCGGACCAGGCCCGCAAGGCCGTCAGCATGCATGAGGTCCGCACTGACGTGGCAGAGAATGACCCGGTTTCCAAAATCTTCTTTGAGCCAGGCTCGTACCAGTGCCTGGAGAACTGTGGCACCGTAGCTGTGAACGTGGTGCGGCGCGGCGGCGACCTGAAAAACACTGTCTCCGTGGAGTTCCGCACCGAGGACGGTACGGCCAACGCTGGGTCTGACTACGAGTTCACGGAGGGCGTTGTGGTCTTCAAGCCCGGCGAGACGCTGAAGGAGATCCGGGTGGGCATCATCGACGACGACATCTTCGAGGAGGACGAGAACTTCCTCATCCACCTCAGCAACGTCAAGGTGCTCTCGGAAGGCGCGGAGGACGAGAACCCTGAGGCTAACCACGTGGACGCCCTGGCGTGCCTGGGCCTTCCCGCCACCGCCACCGTCACCATCTTCGACGACGACCACGCCGGCATCTTCACCTTCGAGGAGCCGGTGGTGCATGTGAGCGAGAGCGTCGGCGTTATGGAGGTGAAGGTCCTCCGGACCTCCGGTGCACGCGGGGTGGTGTTGGTCCCCTACAAGACCGTCGAGGGTACAGCGAAAGGGGGAGGCGAGGACTTTGAAGACAGCCAGGGAGTGCTGGAGTTCCAGAATGACGAAATATTGTAAGTACACTAGTGCATTCGCCATGTATTTTGATTTACCACATTTGTTGTTGTTTTTTCCCCAAGTCATGCAGTATGATTCCCTGACTGGCTGGACACTGTTAGCCTCATGGGGGGGGGTTGCATTTCGTCGTCCAAAAAATCTGGAGCAGTCAAAATGACAATTGTAAAAAAAACTACAGATTGTGTATTTAGTTAGTACTACATCTAGCCACTCAGTGTGCAGCCAGTCCTCATCTTGTTTTAAAAAGCATGAATGTGTTTGGTGTTTTTTGAATGTTTTTTTACATGGTACTGCCATGGTACAGTGGACTGGCACTTGTGCGGCAAAAGGAGTCGTCATCAAGTTCCTCCGCCTCCTTCTCTCTGCTCCCCTCTTCTGTCTATCTGTCTATCTATTTATTATTTTATCCTTGCTTTCCCTTTGGGCTTTGCTTCTAACCTTTTGCCATTCTATTCCATTGGATAAGGTCCAGTTTCCTGTCACATTCTAGCCTCTTGACCTTTCTGAATCAGTGGACTGAGGTGCTCACAGGTTCCTTAAGACGTGAATCTTTTTTTATTCCTGATCAACATCTCTCATTACGTTTTTTTTAATTAAGATATAGAAATGCTTCTTCTCTGTGAGGGTTTTAAAACATTTAGAAATTATGACAGCAACAAAAAACAAATAAAAAATTGAAAACATTTGTTGGGGCCATAATTTCTCTTGTTAAAGCGATGTGTTTAGCGTTGGGCTCCCTGCTGTACCGCGTGACCCTACTGGTGTGCCAGTGTTCTGCAGTGTCTCAGTGCTGCTGTCCGTGCCCCCTTGTTGATGGGAGGGGGCGGGGCGGGGCGGGGGCTCGCGGTTAAGGGCCCGGATGATTCTGTGATGTTCAGCCGGGCCCGATCCTCTTTAACGTTCGTCTCCATCCCAGAGGGTTGGAGTAAGCTGTGTGGTCTCACTAACGAGCAGCAACAGAAATAAACAGGCCTACTTCGGAAAACGGCGGATGAATGAAAGACCGAAAAGCGGAACATTATGAAGCAGGGTGGCATTAAAACAGATTTTCGATGTTGAATTTCAGACTTCCGCGGCTCATTGCATACGCTTCACAGTGAAGGGGCAGTTTAATAACTCTCGTCTAGACCGTATGATGCTGCAGGAGGTGGTGGGTTATAAGCAGTCATCACCGGGCGTTGGAGTAGGCGAGTGTTGGAGGTCTGCACCTGAAAGTGTGTAGCGGGGGGTACTGCTACACACTGTCTTATGTGTTTGGTTTAATTATGTGGTTCATTATTTATATACATGTGTTTTTATATGGGATCGCATGACATTTTGAACCTGTTTCTGGAGTCTGTGTACTCCAAAGGATTATCGTCCCAGGCTCTTCTCAATGGAGACCCCACAACTTGAAATGGCCGTGTTTGCCTGAAGACGTCTAGTATTTATTTGTCAACAGTGCTTTAGACAAATGGGAATCTTCATGCCATTTGTACGAATACTAACTTTTTGTGCTTGTTGTAGGACTGAACGTTTATTATTATTTAACGTCCTATTAATATATACTTTACTTTTTAAACTTCTGTGTAAGCTGGAAAGCAGGCGATATGGTTGAAAAGCCCAGACTGGGGAATGAGAGGAGGGAGGGAAAGAATAAATGGGAACATGCCTTTGAAAAGCGGAGAAAAAAGGAGGTGACATTTTACTCCAGAAAAATAGATCAGAAAGTGGCTTTTATAAATCACCATGCCCAAGGCTACCTCCACCCTAATTTAACAGCGAGTTAACTTTGTCAGAGTGTGCTGGAAAGTCGTGTCCCTACCATATAAAGAACTAAGATTCCCCCACCCACCCAGTAAAAGGTCGTTTCCAGCCCGTGAGTTGAGCGTTCGTCTGAGAGCAGCTGTATTCTGTGATTACGTGTGATTGCGATGTCTGTGTGTGTGTGTGTGTGTGTGTGTGTGTGTGTGTGTGTGTATGTGCGCGAGCGACTGTGGAGGAATGGCTCAGACGCAGGGAGATAAAAAGACATGGAGAATGAGAACTGAGCTCTTCCCATTTTAAACTATTAATAAACTCTTAATAAACTTTTTTTGCGAGACAGCCGGGACACATTAGATGGTTGCGGTTGCGTAGCTCGATAATTGAGGCAAATTGGAAGGTTTCTCACTTTTGTGATGGCACTGGAGGGAACAGAGAGAAGCTACGAATGCAACCGGGATGGGCTCCGTTCCTATGCGAATACATCACGCCGACCTAGACGGTCTGGCTTCGAGCGTCAGTTAAAAAATATAAAAACTGTATGGCAGTGTGTGTGGCAAAGCGGTGGTATACAGATTCCTTGAACAGACCGGGTCCCGTTGTATTTTGGCTGTCACGCGTCCTGTGAATCTGGTCTCATTTTCCACACCCCGAGCGGTTAATGCCGTTATGCAGCCCCGAGGATGCGCTCCCTCTTGCCAGATCTCAGATTTCCATAATTCCAGGGGCATTAAAAATATGAAATGGTATAAAATCACTTTAGTGTCCCCGGCTGCACGCGTTGCCCCCGATGCTTGGCTTTGCACGCTCCTGATCTACACAAATTGCCTCGTAAGTACGACTGTTTATGGGACTGTCAGACGGGAGTAGGCGAGGTGTTTATAGAAGGTCTCGGTGCGAGGTTGGCTCCTCCCTCTCAGCCATCACTGTCGGCCAATACGTGAAGCGCTGTTCTGACTTGACTGATCCTAGCCTAGAAACTGCAGTCTTGATCCGCTAAAACGTGGAAGATGTAGGAGACCGAGACTGTGGTCTCTTTGGATTGCCTCACCCTAGATCCAGCGAGAGCAGTTAATAAATAAATCCTGACGCATTGCCTGGGGGTGTGCACATTTGTGCTTGATTTTTGACTACCGTTTAAACGCTGCATAATGCATCATTTTAAATGTTTAAACCAGATTAAAGCCTGTATTTTGTTCTTCGCTGAAGCGTCAGTAACTGCAGTTGCATGTTAAAAACAGTGTTGGCATCTTCAGGCAGCACTTTGTTAGCACAGGTGCCTTTTAACTAAAGTTGCCTTTAAAGTGTTAATTCAGCTGTCGATTGACAAATTGAATAGAAATGAATGGTAAAGCACTTGAGTTACATCTGGCAGGACCAGTGAACCACACAACTCAGGAGTTTTGTCACCCATGATTTTCCCAGAATTACAGATAAATGCCTTTTATTCAGCCTCAGTGTACACACTGCATCTCAAAATTTGACCTTAACATATGGCAATGTAGTTGGGCTCAGGAGAAATATAATCTTGTCTTCCGATTTACGAGGCGACGTGGGTGAATGGCAGAAATAAACATGCTTTGTAAAGAGCCTTCTAAACCCGATCTGGTAAAATATTTATACATAACTGAAAGAGGTGTTAATGATATACAATTGAGGAAAACATTAAAAGTGAGTAAATGCAAAAGAAATCTCAAACTTAAGCCAAGACCGGTGGATTGACGAAGCGTTTTCTTAAATGTTTTAACGTTTCATTGAAGTTAATAAGTTTAAATGTTTACAGCTTTGTCACCGTTTTTCTTCCTTTAATTAGTTTTTTTTTCTCGCGCCGCTTCGGACAGTAGAAGCCTCTTCTTTGAATGTGCTGAGGTGGGGTAGAAGTTCAAATCTTAACTGCCAAAGAGGGCAGTTAGTTTCCTTCAAGGGAGAGATAGGCTTGGATGATGAGTTTCTAACCCTAAGGTCCAAAACCCCCAGAATCTTTTGAGGTACGAGGTTGGAGGGCCATTCATGGAATATTACTGAAGCCTCATAAAATGATGTAGTGCAAATGAAGGCGGTCTATAGGTTAAGGAACCTCCTTTTGTTTTGGTCTGCCAGGAATGGCTGAGAACTCCTTGGTTTACAGGTCTTGCATGTACGTCTGCCGGTGGAGTGGTGGGGGGAGACGGGGGCAGCCCATTGACAAGCCGCTTCTGACTTAAAGAGAAAAATGCTGGCTGATAGCGGCACCCGTCAGACGGTAGGTAGGTAACGAGCGGCCCGTAAACCGCGGGCTAAACCCGCGAGCGGCTTGACATCCAACCGCACCGGCAGCTCCCAGCGCTCGACGGCGTGGTGTCCGGACCCCTGCGGCACACTATGGGATGTGGAGGCGCCCAGCATTTAGTGGGTAACGGGGGGGACACTGTCTGAAGTAATCCCAGAGAAACCGTTAGTGATTAACTGGGTCACCGGCTAACCAGGAATGACCAGCTATGGAGCTCATCTGCAGCTGACTCTCTAGGTCTGGCGTAAGTAAAGACTCATGTATTTACCTCAAATAAACCCCCCCAAGTGGCAGAAAGAACCCAACAAACGCTGTGGACAGTATTTAGCTCCTTGCTTTGACGCTACAAGATGCCCATATGCCTTGATAAGGGCATCAGTCAAAAAAACGAATTATAGTAATAATTTGATTACAATCCTCGTGACGAAACCAAACTATAACTTCGGCAATTTTTTTAACAATACATTTTCTGCTGAACAATCTTTCTTGTAAGCATGTAGCTAGCTTATTTGTAAAGTCAAGTGCTACAAATTTCTGAGGCAGATGTAACTTCATCTGGTTAATAGTTAATGCTACTAGACTATTTAGTGTGACCTCACACTGCGGTCTTTTGTTTCTGCTTTGCAGTAATAAAACTGGATCCTTCACCTCCATGTGTTAGCCAGCAGATGCTTATCGTATTTGTGACGATGTTATTTAAAATGTATTATTTTATTTAAATCTACTTTTGAAATATGAAGTTTTAAGACATTACATGTGTAGTTGCGACAGGCTAAGGAAAGTGATTGTTATAATATAAAATGCCCACTTAACACAGTAACGAATACGAGATACACTTGCTGACATGCAGAACACATTCAATATTTGGTGGACATCTCTCTTTTCACTTGTAGAAGGCACTTCTTTTTAGTCTTTAATCAATCCAAAAAGTCCAGAGGAACCCAGAATAAGCAGTAACACAAAGGCAAAGTCTTCCCCCACAGGGGAGAACAAAACAAATGCCCACCTCCTGTAATTATTCACATGTTCAGCAACTCCAGTCAGAGCTACACTTGTTGTTTGGTTTTTTGAAACAAGTTTTTCCCCTCAAATCTCCCAGGATGCAATCAAAGCAACAGGTGTGATGTATTTTTGGCAAAGAACAGGTTTTGGATTCAGGGTTTTCTCCCAGGCCCTCTCATGACAACCCTGTGCCTGTGGTCTCGGCCCTGGAGACGAGCGGCTTTGGGTCACCCTCAGACACGCACAGGGGTTTCGGGGTGCTCGTGTGTGTGTGTGTGTGTGTGTGTGTGTGTGTGAGGGTCTGTGTGAGACAGTGAGTGAGAGAGTGTCTGTGTGTGTGTGTGTGTGTGTGTGTTTGTGTGAGGGAGAGAGTCTGTGTGAGACTGTGTGTGTGTGAGACACTGTGCGTATGTGTGAGACTGTGTGCGCATGTGTAAGACTGTGTGTGCGTTTGTGTGAGACACTGTGTGTGTGTTTGTGTGAGGAAGAGTCTGTGTGAGACTGTGTGTGTGTGAGATACTGTGTGCGTGTGTTTGTGTGAGGGAGAGTCTGTGTGAGACTGTGTGTGTGTTTGAGACACTGTGCGTGTGTGGGAGACTGTGTGTGTGTGAGACACTGTGTGCGTGTTATTGGTTCCTCTGAGGGTGTTGAAGGACTCTCAGACGTCTCGGATCTCCACACTGCGCATGCTCTGGGCACCAGGGGAGCGTCTATATTTAAACTGTTGCTCCACTCCCTGAAGCCCTGATTTGGGGACCTTGACAATAAAGTGACAGCCACCGTGCTTTAGAAGATATAGTGGCGTTCTCCCCAACCCACTTCTGACCAAAGCAGTAACCCAAGGCTTAGGTTATGCTTCTGGATATCAGGTTTCGTTTTTATATACGAAAATAAATGTTCCCTTTATTTTGTAATTATATAATTGTTTTGTGTAGCTACTTGTTGTCTATGTAACAAATAGCAATAGATTCAAGGTCAGACCTCACTCTCACTGATGGCAATAGAAGACGATAAATTTTCATCGGGTAATTTTCACTGTGATTATACTCAATGTAATAAAACAAATGTGCTGTATTTTCGAGCGCCGTGTAAGCGCATAAATTGCATTTGTCAGGAAATTAATGTTGCGTGAATGTATTAATTAAATTACTGAAGCAGATGTTTGTTCATGTTCTAGAGCGGGCCTAGGATGCACAGTTAATCTGCTAAGGGCCACCGCCTGGCCGCTCATGTCTGTCGCTCAAGGAGTCGGACAAAGAGCCAGAACAAGTTGGGCCAAGCCGGTACGAAGCTTTTCAGTGCGTTGTCCTAGACGACGTGCTGTTGTTAGGGAAGTGCTCGCGAGTAGCTTTTAGCGGGTCGATGTGGGGGAGGGTACGAGCATGGCCGGCTGAATGGGAAATTAAACGAAAAACGGCCAACAGGAAACGCTCAGCGATGTATTGGGAGTCGCGGTCCGGGACTGGGGGGTCAGGAGAGAGGCATGAATCCCGAAAACAAAGATCTGGCCGAAACTCCCGCGATGCTTGTTTCTGGTGCGCTAGACGAACAGGATGATTGACGTTCGGAGGTCTGGAACCCGTTTCTGTGTCTCCTTCACAGTGTCACAAAAAATGTTGCTATACTACAAATTCCCATCATGCTGTGCAGTGTCCAGCTGCCCTCTGATGAATGCTCCTGTTGCTTGAACACCACTGCTGGAACACAGTCAGCTTCCCATCTGCTTTGCCTCAGGGTCTCTGCAAACCCCAGCCTGTGGTCGCCAGACCTCTCGTCAGTCAACTTTTTAAAATTCCCACCCACCTCGATTTGGTCGTTAACAGGTGAAAAGGGTATCAATTAGATCTTTTTGCTCAGGGTGATGCAACATCATTAAAGCCTATATGTAAGTCTACATTACTGGGTCGTTTCTTTTAAAATCCAATGGACACTGGACCAGGAGAATGTATTGGCTGCAGGTGAGGATGTTAAACGGTGGGACTGTGGGTTGGAGCCACCAGGGGGCGACCATTGTGAGTCCTCGAAGAACAGCGATTCTGCTTTAAATCTTTGCCTGCGTAGCTAATTTAGTTACATAAGTTAAGGGCCCATTGATGTGCTTGTTTGTGTGTTCCCGTTTCATTTTTCGAGGCAACAACCACGTTCCTTTTTCCACGGGTCCTTTGCCTCGGTTCTCTCTAACGAGGTCTGCCGGCGGGTCAGCCAGCCACTTGTGCCAGAAGAGAGAATTGCAAAGTCAGATTTAGAATTGGGGTTTTTTAGGGGCAGGAGTAACCGCTTATGTTCTCTCCATGGCTGTTCTGGGTATAGGTTGTGGGCGTAGTGAAAATCCAAAGTCCCTAACTCAGCGTCTCCTCCGGCCTTGCCATACAGCGAAGGGCTGGCAATTCCTTCACAAACGTGACATCGGGAGAGCTTGTGTGTTTCCCCAAAGAGAGAATTCCTAAAAAGGCAAACCGATGTACTGTTTATATGCGGTTTCTGTGCTGTTTACAGACTAGGAGGGCACTGTGCACCGACACTGTGCGCTGACGTCTGCCGCGCTTATCGTGCAGATCTCCTCGCCATGCGTCTTCATCCGCGGTCATGCGCTCACATGTCAAGGGGTTACCCATAAATCCCCCCTTTTTGACAAACTCTTGTAATCAAATGATAATGCTGTGCTAAAAATAAAGCGTTGGCCATATTTCTCTGCTTTTGGGACGCCCCTTCTCGGCGCTTCTATCTTCTATCTGAGTCAAAATAAATCTGGACCGCATTCCAGGGTTCCTGTCCGGGCTGCCCATCCACCCAGCCCTGAGCTCTTCTTTTTATTTTCATTTGACTCGCACAATATTCATTCCTCTTTTTTCCCCCATCTCGAAACGTAAAAAACGATACAGAATAAATTAGTTCGGTGTTCACTGGTGTCGCTAATGAGTTGACTTCTTCTTATAAGAGAGAGCACGGACCGCGGGTGCTCTTCGCACTTTGAAAAGAAGACACGGGGCCCTGGTTTCTCGCTAATCACCGTCTTGTCCCTGCCGTCGCTTGACTTAACGCTGAAAGGGAGACTCTGTGTCCGAAGCGGGCAGCCTTCACGGGGGCATATGGCGGTTTCATGAGAGCAGAGCTCCAACAAGGCGATCAGAACCACGTGTGGCTGCTAAATATCTGCTCCTCAAGGTGTGTCCCTGCAAGTCACAATGCTTTGATAATTGATTTTTAGCCTTTGAACATCTGTTTGTCTTACTGAAGGAGAGAAAATAAGAAGGGAAAACGTTTAGAGTGCCTGGTTATTTATATATTGGATTACAGCTTTGGCTTCCCGCCATTTTCATACAGTTTTTGGCTTCCAAAGTGACTGATAAAAGCGACAAATGTATTCCTTCAGTCCCTTCTATCTGTGGGGCTGTACTTTGGCATGTTCTCTTCCTGCAACGGGGACGTCAGACGGAAAATAAACGGGGCCTGGGAGGCGTTTCGGTCTCCGCCGTAATAGACCTCCTGTGAAGAAGGAGAACTTCATAAGATTCTCCTGTTGGAGAGTTTTCCCCGCCAAAGTCGTTTGATGGGCCAGTACTCATTAGGACTCACTGGGTTTTTTGTTCTGGGCCTGCTCGGTGTTGGCATTGCCTCCTCTGAATTTCCTCTGTATTCTTTCATTGTTTTGACCTGGCTGGAAATGAAAGGAAGCGATGCTTGGCTCTGTAACCGTGGTCAGATGTCCTCCAGTTAACTCGGAAGGGGGGTATTTTTGGACGTTAGTCCGTAGATGCCTTCCCCTGGAATGATGCCTGTGGCGCAGTGACTCTGAATGTCAGGGGATGTAATGTGGCGTACGCTCAACGAGAACTGAGGGCCAACGCGATCGTGGCACCC
>JAOYSI010015080.1:0-38267 GCA_025775065.1 Hiodon alosoides | reverse complement strand
CATGAACAGCTGACACACACACACACCTCACACATGCACAGCTGACACACACACCTCACACACATGCACAGCTGACATACACACACCTCTCACACATGAACAGCTGACATAAATACACACACACCTCACACACACGAACAGCTGAAATACACACACCTCACACACATGAACAGTTGACACACACACACCTCACACACGCACAGCTGACATACACACACCTCACACACATGAACAGCTGACATACATACACACACACCTCACACACACAAACAGCTGACATACACACACACACACACCTCACACACATGAACAGCTGACACACACACACACCTCACACATGCACAGCTGACACACACACCTCACACACATGCACAGCTGACACACACACACTTGCACAGCCACAGGAAAAAAAACACACGCACAGCTCACAAACTTCACCTACTTTGTTTTTGGTGTTTCCAAACACGCGTACAGCAGCCTGCATTATGTCGAGCGAGGCGCTGAAATGTACAGTGACGTCGGAGCCCTCAATCCCACCAACACACAGTGGATCTGACAGCACCACCTTCAGAACCTTCCTGCTATGCTCCTCTGGAGAGACCAACAGTGGCAGAACATGACACCTTTTACAGTTACAGCGGCCGGCTTTCCCTAAAGGTCATTACGATGAAGGTCAAGATCAATGTGAATACCTTTCACTTGGTAGCTGTGGACTTCATTTTCGAAGATGCACATTGTGTCCCATTGGCCATTCTGACAGAAAGTAAAACCAAGTCAGTGTTAAACGGGTCAAATAATACAGGGGTAACCATATCTGCACAAAAGCTCCATAAAATAATCAGCCTCTGGCTGAGGACCCCCCCAGCTTAATAAAAGGGTCAAAATCATAATAAACAGCAATGTACAGGAAACTAGTGCCCATTTCTTCATACAGCAAGGCCAAAAAGTCTGTCTGTACCCCATTACCAAACTCTGTACTTTTGTTTAGCAGAAGTACAAAAAATAGGCTAGATTAGCTTTCATCTATTCCACAAGTTGTAGAGACATATCCTGTGCCATATCAAATATTCGCTTTCGCACAGTATTGCCCAATATCGGAACAGCTTCAGTTTTCTCAGCAACATCCTTCACTACTGCTAACTCTAATATTTCTTGTTACAGGTTAAACCAGACGTCCCACAATAGCGCTACAAACAAAGCCTTAGTGCCTTTTCTGTGACTGGGTAAAACAAAGCCTTAGTGCCTTTTCAGTGACTGGGTAACCTGAATTAGGGCTGTCACCATCCCAGAATATTGAACTTCGATACCATACCAGTTTTGTTTCATGATACTCGATACCTCTTCGATACCACCCAACTTTAATAAAGGTAAACAATCGTGACTCTAGGTGCAGTAAACTATTTGCATCCTATCACAAAATGATTACATAAATAAATAAAATAAACAATGCTTTGAGAGAAAACCATGAGGTTTTATGGTTAAAAATGAGAAAATGACACCAACTGTCTCAAAATAATTATCTATAATTGTCTGTGGTATTTATGTAGGACTATGATTGACTGGCCCTTTAGTAGTACTGCTTATTTTCAGCAGCAAAACGAGGATTAATTAAAAACTATGAAGTGGATTAATTAAGTAATTCAGGTAACTGCTCTGTACACTGACGGCGAGAAGTTCTCCAAAAAAGTCTCCGGGTTATATTTGTGTTGTCTGCCAAATGCGTCGCTAAATTTAAAAGGAGTTGTTGCCTCCTTCTGTTTATTTGTCTTAAAGCACCGTTTGCATATGGACATGGATTGATATTTTGCTTAGAGCCGCTCATCTGCTTCATAAGCTAAATACTTCCACACAGCACCTCTAGCTGTTCTCTTTTTCCATGAGCGTGGGTCGCTAAGCTTTTGTGCCTTCCATTTAATCGTTTACTCCTGAATCCTGGCTGCCTCGCTGTTGTTGTTTCCACCCAATGGATGAATGTGTTATCCCTTGCTATCCTGGACATGAGGTTTTATTAAAATAATCGCCTTACTCTTTTACATGAAGGACGCAAACATGGAATTTTCATTATACAAGTATAAAGTGATCCGATAATTTCCTTTTCCCTATATTACAGAATACATAATTAATGAAGATCAGACCCGTTTTTGAAATTTGGTAACACGGTAGTATCAAAGTATCTGTATTTTTGTAAACCCTGACCGGGTTTACACCGTGTTTGATTAGCCCTAGTGCTTTTTGTCTGAATTATTCCTTTAGTTTTCCAGAATCATTATAGCATTTAAAAAAACACCTACCTGAGCTTCCTCATCTGCTACAGAGAAGTAAAAGGATATGCTCTGACTTCCCAGGTTGAAGTCGATCCAGAACTCTTCTAGTTTCTCATCCAAAGGCATCAGCAGCTATAAATAGGGAAAACAGCTTCTGCAGCTCTGCCCAGACAACAGCTTCAGCAGCTCAGTCCAGACAACAGCTTCTGCAGCTCTGCCCAGACAACAGCTTCAGCAGCTCAGTCCAGACAACAGCTTCAGCAGCTCAGTCCAGACAACAGCTTCTGCAGCTCTGCCCAGACAACAGCTTCTGCAGATCTACTCAAACAACAGCTTCAGCAGCTCTGCCGCAACAACAGCTTCTGCAGCTCTGCCCAAACAACAGCTTCTGCAGCTCTGCCCAGACAACAGCTTCAGCAGCTCAGTCCAGACAACAGCTTCAGCAGCTCTGCCCAGAAATGAACAAGGGCGACACAACCAGGATCTCCCACCCTCCATCGTGTGCCACAACCCAGCCCGCAGGTCGACAAAAAACTTACCTCATGCTGGCCCAGAAACACCTCCAGGCAGGGGTAGGAGTACACTCTTAGGGAGGGAAAAACAACACACAACAATATGTGGGTTTAGAACACTCTGGGAAACAAGCAAAACTGACAAACACAATGTAAGAAAATCATCAGCGATATAGAATTCTCAGTACCTTCTACTGTCTCCTTGCATGCCATTCAGCAGGTTTAAAAACTTGCGACAATCCTAGGAAAAAAAGAAACAGGTTAATGCAGTTACATGATTGTAGATATAAATGTGTGTGTGAGTGTGTAAGTGTACTTGACTGGCCTTTTGATAGTGATACCATGGGATAAAAATGGCTGTCTTGTTTACCGTCTCAAACTCTGAGTCCTTGATCTTGTTGAAGGCGCTGGCAACAAACTCCATGGTGAACCAGTGGGGGGCGAGCTGCTGCCTCTGGGTGTGGGTGGTCATCCTGCAGAGGGCCTCCAACAATGCAATCTGCAGGTCGTAGTCTGCACAACAAGAAGAGACGCCATCTTCTCAAAGCACAGCAAGCAAAAATTTAATTTCTGGTGACCACATAAAGAATCTGCTGAAACTCACCTCCACTTTCCAGGATCTGGCCGGCCAAGTTCTTCCTGTTGTGAAGAGCAAAAAGGAAACATGCGGGAAACAGAGCAAGAAATTACCAAGGCAAAAAACAAAACAAATGTGTGTGTTTAGGACAATTTCTATTTACAGTTAATTTTTAAAGCATTAACTGCAATCGTGGGGGCAAAACAGTAAGAAATACACCAATAAGACTCTTGGCAGACTTGTGTATCGGAAGAGACCAAGTACATCAGTAGGAAACAGAGAATTGCAAACGGTACATGAGAAGTGAAACCTCCACCGATGACAGGATCTCCTTCCCTTTCTTTAGTTCTTTTGGGATTCCATCCAAAATGACGTTCAGCTTCCGAACCGCCTGCCCGAGAAGAACAGAACACAGGTATCCAGGTGGCACTGTTATCAGTTCAAAGTGTGTTCACACAGCTCAGTCACATAACTGCTTTATCATTCACGTTCTTTCCTAGGGAACTGTAGAGCATGAAGTGGTTTTTAACAGCAAAACTGGAAAATCTCAAACAAATCACTTTAAAAAAAAACTATCATGCTATTCTTGAACAATTCTGTTTCATCTCCAGACGTGATCTTTTATGGGATCTTTTTATGCCTCTTCTGTACACCTAATTTTAGGACTTTTAGTTGACTGAGTTGCTGAATGTTTCTAGTACCACTATACTTAAAAAAATGCTGACAGAACATAGAGTCCTACTGGATAAAGTTGCAATTTAATCACAGAGAGGCCCCAATTTAACCACATGAGAGGCCACGCAAGGTTTTGTGAACCACTGCCGTTTACAGATTAATTCTGGGGCAGGACGAACATCTGCATCCATCCTGGAAGATAAGGTACCTCTTTCTGGATCAGGATGTGCATTTTGGAATCTGCTGCTAACTGACCGATGGGATGCAGGAAGGACTCCGTCACTTGATATTTTCCTTTTAAAATAAAATAAATCCACAGGAATAAGTTTGCATTCCTCAGTCTGAAGGTTACACCTTAAATGAACGAAAGTATACGTACCCTCATTGCTACTTTCGTGAACAGCCTGCGAAGACAAACAAAAAACCATGTCAATACAGGTGCACTATAGATACAACTCATGTACGGGCTGCCTCTTTGACTGCATGGCTCAATTATGTCATAGACGCTAATTTGCGAGGATGCAAACTCAGCAGGAAAATTCTCATCAGGACCTAGAAACAGAGAAGCGTAATACAGAACATTATGATAACCCCAGGGTGCTATAAATTCTTTTTTAATTATTATGACCGGCTGAATATATTGCTCTGAGAAAAGCTGATCATTCAGGTAAAAGGTTTGTAAATTGCTAAATAACTGAATATTCCTGAATCCCAAATCAAAGCTACACCTCATCAATTTCAGTGTTCTAAAAACAGACAGATTTATAATGAATAATGTTATTATTATAAAAAAAATGAAGTATATATATATATATATATATATATATATACAGCATAAATACAGTAATATACAGTATGTTCCGATGGATGCATAGTATTATTGTCAGGTATTTGTAGATGAAAAAAGTTATTTTTAATCCCAAAGTGATTTAAATTTTTATATTATATTATATTCATAAGCAAGATTCCACTAAGTCATGTAGTGTTATGGCACAATATTCTCTCACAATATTACGACAGTCAGTCAATCTGGAAATTGCAGAACGAATAGGAGGAAGGACGACTGCATTGGATTCAGCACCCTGGAAAGCGGCACAGTACCAGGCACCCACCAAAAATTGGCACTTATTGTAAAGAGTATAGGGTACCCTGATGTCCTGGACAACTTTACAACCTGGCTCTCTCAATCCAGTCATCTACTCACAATGTAGTTAGTGCAGTTACTCACCAGCAGAGCATCCAGGAAGTCCTCTGCTAGACTGAGCAAAGCCTCACTCCCAAACAAGCCTGTCTTCATCCACAGGTCCCGTGCTTTCTCAAACCAGGGCACCATGTGGACACACAAATCAGTGGTGGTCGTTTGTTAGTCCTCAAAAACACCACAGATTCGACAAGCAACACCCAACTGATATGTTTCTAAAAAAGCTGACTGATACATTGCTTAAACCCGAACTTCATCATAATAGGCTAGAACCTGGGCTCATGACTTAGCACAGAGGTGAAAAACTCATCTTTTTGACAAGACCTTGAGCTACCATCTCAGACATGCCCTGTGTTCTTGGAGAGGCCATAGAGTTCCCAAACTTGTGCAGACAGCAAAGTCCAAGAGATGCCTGTTTTGCGTTCCCATTATCCAACTCCTGAACATAAACACACAAAAAAAAAATTGGGAATAAGCGCTCTACATCAGATTTAATTCAGCCCTTCACTTGTGACCCCTGACAGGTGTGGGAAAGGCATCAAATAAGCCATATTGTGTCCTACCGTGTTCACAAGCTTATCCAGTTTGTTGAGAAACTGTTTGGAACATTTTTGATTTGCGCCCTCATTGGTCTCGTCCTGCAGGAACTCCTCCAGAGCCTGGAAATCTCTGTGCTTCAGGGCCTTATCAATCAGCTTCTCCAGCTGGGGGACAAGGAGTGCAGTGAGGATAGTGTGAGAACTGCAGCATAAACCACAGATGGGAGAGAGCTTGTAGTTATGGTTTCAGCGATTCTAAAAAGGATCATACCTAAACTACAGCACAGTTTGCTGCAGAGCTTTTATCTGTGTAGCCAGTTTTAAACATTTTAGACATTTTCAGTTCTTGACACGGAAGCACATGAACAAACACACAAGATGTTGGAAAGAAAATACAACATATTGATGCCACTCAGACACACTCATGAGTCTGCCATGAGATTCTGTTTACAAGTAACCATTAATAAAATACCACACAAGAGTAGTGCTGAAGTGTTAAGAGTAGCAACATGCCATAGTTTGCCATAGGCAAATATAAGAGGTACGTATTCCTGGAGAGCCTCATGACTGTGACTCTGTGCTGCAAACAACTGAAGATTGCAATGAAGGCAAACTTCAGCTGACAGACAACTGTAAGAGCCCACTAAAGGTAGTGACCTTCTCCACCTCTACTGGCTGCTGATAGCCCCAGGGGAGTTTAACAAGAGAAAGGGCAAAAACGACCAGGCTCATGAAGAGACCAGTTGAGTCCCTGGGGCAAGCTTCAACATTCTCTGTCACAGAGGTGTGCTATACTCACCTGCTGGTCCAACCGAGGTGCCATAATGTCTTGCTGCTGTCGATTATTCAAAAAAACTAAATATCTGCAAAAAGAGTAAACCAACACACATCACACTCTTAGGAAATCACACAAGATTATGCTGGTTAAAAAAAACTATGAGCACAGGTCTTCATTTAATGAAGTTTACTCACATTTCTAAAAATGGTAATTATTAAGACAGTTGGAAAACCTCCTGGGCAGTGGTCCTCCAGGACCAGGACTGGGTATAGGTGCTTTAGACCACCGCACACAAGGTACAATCTTCCTGACAGGAGACAAGGTCACTTCTTGAAGCCAAAGACTCAGATCCACGGGTCTGGTAACTGATACAACACTTGTCTCGATTCTAGGGGGACGTTACCTTCTAGGGTTGGGTTAAGCAAGACTCGATACACGTTATCGCAACAAATGGTGGATTTAGATTAAACAAGCAGTCGTACATCTAGTGCATCTGTCACGTTTCGCCAAATAACTGAATTTACTAAATAAATCTGCCAGGCTAGCAATAATTTAACACTACAGAGTCTTTGACAGACCAATGTTTTTTTGTTTTTTTTTTAGTAACGGAAGCTTTAACTAAAGCCGTTATTAGCTACAATTTGGTTTTCATCGAGCTATCTATCTACCATCAACCTAAACGTAGATCTGTATACAATCCTGAAGTCAAATTACAGAATATGACTGATATACATACCATGCCAGTTAGTTGTAATGTAACTCAATTCGCCACTTATTGGAATTCCTTGTGTCGTCCTTCAATTTTCAGCGTATTGCTTTTGCCTTCATCACCGCAAGGTAATTTTGAAAAACATTCAGTCAGTAATAAATTATCTTCTATTCACTGAAACAACTGACATACGTTTATTTGGATCAATAAGTTTAAACAACTGAAAGAGATCGGTTTAGCTATCAATGTAAGGTGTCGCGTCACCTTTCCGGACAGTATTTTCGGTTACTTCACACCACTTCAAGCTATTTCAACGCGCGAAACATGACGCACGCGCAGTTACTTGCCACCAGTCTATCTGTCTGGGTAGTTCAATTGAATAGATAGCATATTTTCCATCCGTTTTTTAATTCTGACATCGCAGGTATGGTTTTGTAGTAGCTACAACAATCTATATACAAGTCATCCACCTATTAAAAAATGGGCGATTGTGTTCACACTCAGCAGATTCACAATTTGGCCTTGTAAGTGTCCTGTGTGTCCATAACAAGCAGTCATTATATATTGTGTTTTCTTCCCTTGTATGAGCCTGCACACCACGAAATAGCCAAAACCTCTTGCCAAAGTCTATGTCAAACAATGTTTTCGAAAAAATCATTCCTGCTTTAATTTTATAAATGGACCGAACTGCTGCCTCCACTTGAAATCGATGTGAAGCAGCATCTCTTCCTGGTTGCTACGCCTGTTGCTAGACAAGAAACCCAATCGCCCTTCTTACGTATCCACCCAGGTCTCAGTTTGTCATTTCCTTCAGAGTCAACGTAGCGCGATCCTTACTGCAGAATTGGACACAACCTGCGCAGCAAATGCGTAGCCCGATGCTCGAGAACACGCATTTAAGTCATTCGAAATCAGTTGGATGAGAAATGCGACAGGTAAACAAGCCTCGAATCTAGTGGCTTCCAAAATACTTCGATGCCATCATTAAGAAAGACTGGGAATTACTTTCTTGAATATAATTCGAAAATTATGAAAACGAGGTAGGCGAATAAAATGATTTTACTTTGCTAGTTCTTCGGTGAGAGGAAAACCTAATAATATTATGTCATATCAGGACTTAAATCAGGGCTCTCTGTATCTTTGCTATCACGCGGTGTTAAATGTGAGAAACGAATGTTTATCGCGGCAAGGAAATGCAATTCGATTTCACCAACAGCTAGCTCTCTCTAGCTGAATTTACCATAAACCCTGTTACTGCATTTATATTTTGTCATATTTGGCAGTAGCTCGACATCACCAATTCAGCCTTTTTTTAAATGGGTCATTCACATAGCAGCAGGACAGACATAAAAATGGAGCGGTGACCCGCTTCTCCTGCGAGATCAACTACGCCATCGGTTTGCGCGGACAATGCAGTGGCTGCGTTTCCCTCGCCGATGAAGTGGTGAGCTTCTGTTTAGCAGTACGCCATGGGACCCATAATACTGGAGCGAACAGCAGCACCTGCCCTGAAAAAGGAGTTTACTAAGGAAAAATTACGGACGAAAACGTCTGACGGACCCGTGACCAGGTAAAATGACGCTTCAGATCGGTCGATCTAAATTCGAACCTAAATTCTCAAATTTAGGACGAACTATTTAAAATAATAACTAAACTATATTTATTCTGATTTTTGTTGAATTTCAGATTAACATTAAGACATGTTTTATTTTACATGTCGTTGTTTGCTTATCATAACGACTAGCCTTTCTGCCGTATATGTCATATAGCCTATATAGGTCAGTTATATTGGAACTTTGAACCAAAAATATATTGGTTTAGGCTGGTTCTGCGGGGGTGATACTCCATGGAATCAGTGATTAGGGTGAACAAGGTACCATAAGTAAGACTAAGGTCTTAACATACAAAGCATTTTGGGAATATTATTAAAATTGATTCTCTGATTGACAGCTCGAAGAAGTGCCAAGTGAGTCAGAACCAGAGACCCCAGAAGCAGGCAGGTTCTCAACTGAAGCTTGTCTCCCCTAGGCAGGGCAAGGGCCCCGTGCCTGCAGCTGAGAGAGTGAGTCCTGGGTGCAGTTTTAGTTACGATACTGGAAGATGATGGGTCTGTTGTTTTTTTTATTATTGGACTACAACTGTCCTGGACTAAACGTGTTCCACCTTCTCCTCCGATCTCCTGTATTTCTGTATTTCTGCTGTTGTCCTCATATCCTCCTCTTTGTAGCGTTTAAATCTTGCTATGAATTCAAGATGAATAAATAATAAAACAACGAGTCGGCAGCTCTGTTACCCTACAAGTTATATCAAGTATACTTACAATAAAAGTGAATGTGTTATAATAATTCTAACTAGGGGTTCTAATTAGGGTTCTAACTGTAACCATTAATTGCATGTTTACAGGGTTTTGCACACAAAAAAGAAAACTGTGTGAGTTTTGTTAGTAAATATGCAGATGTATTTGACCCTGACCCTGTCTTTCATGCTGTATTTGCAGGCTTCCCAGCATAGGTGGACAAAGGCCAAGCCAGAGACTCCCTACAGCATAAGAAATGGTACTACACTGAGGTGAGTCCAAAGAGGTGTTCTCATCGTTACTGTTGGAATGGGTTACCTCTTGGGACTGTTTTTTTCTGACACGGTGGCTTTATTTCCGCAGCGCTAAAGGGGAGATGGAACTAAAGTTACCTCCTCCCTCCCTGACTGAGGGAGGCAAGGAACTGGAGGCACAGCTGGAGTCCCGTCGCTTCGGTGAAGGGGACAGGAGCCGCGAGGGTCCCGGCCGCGGGCGAGGCCGGCGTCCGCTCTCTCTGCCTCTGGCGCCCCGGGAGCTGTGTCCGGTGAGGCAGGTGACGAGCCTGAAGCCGGTGCAGCTCGGGCAGGAGGAGGACACCGACAGCGGCAGCGACCTATCCGACTCAGAGCGACTGCCCGTGCTCCCCTCTCCCTGCACCCCGCCGCAGCTCAACCTGCGTGCTGAGGTTATCGACCCCAGCGACCTCCAGCCGCACTTCCCCGGCCCCAGGGGCGGCAGCCACAGTGGCTACGTCTACCCGGACTTCCTGCCTCCACCCTTTTGCACCTGGAGCCTGAGGCAACTGGCGGTGTTCCTCAACACGGAGGGCCGGGCTGCTCCTCGGCCCAAGCCAGTGGGACAGCTCGAAAAGTACCTGGAGCGCCTCCTGCAGCTGGAGTGGCTTCAGATACAGACGGTACAGGCGGAGAATGGCAGGCCCGGGGCCCCTGGGCTAGCTGGCCAGCTCCGCCCCCATTGCACCGCCACTTCAGCGACAGGCGCTCAGCGCCGTCCTCACACAGCCCCTCCCCTCCGCCTGGACTCTCCCAGGAGCCTCTCCCAGTGTCAGCGTGCCTTCCCCCTGACCTTCATGTCCTCTCTGGGCTACACCCCCTCAGCACAGAGGTCCCCTGCATGTCCCAACTGCCACCTCCGCTACCCGCTCTGCAATGGCACCTGTTCCTGCTACACTTACCACCGGCACTCCCGCCTCAGCCCGGTCCTGGAGCGCAGAGCCAGACCTGGACAGCCGCCCACCCAGAAGAGAAGCAGCAGCGAGAGCCGGGTTCCCGCCCCCGACCGTGTCCAGAGTTCTGGGGGACCCCCAGCTGGGAAGCACCACTTGAAGCGCATGCAGGCGGCTGGCAACATCCGCAGCCCTCCCCAGGGCCCGAGTCCCACCGGTAGGCCCCAGGGTGCCCTGGCTGCAGCTGGCTCTGGCGGGTCGAGGGATCCTGTTACTGTGGAGAAGGGTGCCCCCTGCAGGAATGGCCGAGAGCAAAACTCGGTAAGGAAAAGCGGGAGGGAAAAGCAGAGGGCAGGGGTGGGACGCAGGGACTCAAAGCCAGATACTGCCGATGCTGTTCCCCGTCACTCTTCCATCTCCAAGGGCCTGCCCCGCGCCAGGTCTAATGGGAACCCCAAACACATTTAGGTTTTGGCTACTATCTTCAGATCCTTCTCTGTTAAATGTTTTGCAAAAAAAAAAAACACGCTAGATTGTAATCATATACAAATTTGGAGAAAAATTGAGCATTTTACAATAAAAAAGGGTCAAGCTGATTGCTTAAAAATGGATGATTGCAGTATAACAATATTATTACTATGTTAAACTAATACATTGCTGTTATTATTTTAATTTAGTCAGGGAAAACTAATTCTGAAAATGGTCTGAGCTATATTAAGCCACTACAAGAAAATGGTTATAAAAAAAACTTCCCTGATGAACGTGAATTTCCGTAGTCAGCTGTAGCCTTGTGCCAATCATACACACAACCAAACGGTCTTTCATGTTGATTCATTAAAAAAATAATGAATGAATTAAAACTATCGCTGTTTTATATTTATATTTTATTTTTTGAGACATGCAGTCAGTTCCATGTATTTGAAATCTTTGTTTAGCTATACGAATGATGATTGACCTTTTGTGTGAAGAAGTACAGGAT
The DNA here is from genome assembly GCA_025775065.1 of Hiodon alosoides. NCBI lineage: Eukaryota > Metazoa > Chordata > Actinopteri > Hiodontiformes > Hiodontidae > Hiodon > Hiodon alosoides. The sequence goes on along the minus strand of JAOYSI010015080.1, from coordinate 26,551 downwards.
TGTGTTTTGTGTTTGTGGTTTGTTGCAAGTTTGTGTTTGTGGTTTACGTATTGTTTTTTTTGTTTTTTACCCAGGTTTCTATTTTCCTGTTAAATCCTACCACAGTTCATTTGGTCGTAATTGGCTGTACTGTGTGATAACTTCTTTATTGCATATTCGCTCAGTTTTTATACATTCTAATTAAGCAAAAAAAGGATATATTTTAGCTGTTCTGTGTTTTTTAATATGTCTATTGCTGGAAAACACGTAACATTCACATACCGTTGCAGTAATGTTTTGACAATGTTATGTGTTATGTTGCTTGCGATGAAATTTTGACTTTTCTTATTTACTACAAGATGAACCATGACTATTCATTAAACCAGACAAATATATATTTTAGTATGTATAGTACGGCGCTATAAAATGTTATACATGGGAAAAAAGATGAAATTAAGAACAGAAATGTTTCGGTGCAATATTACAAAATGAAAATGCTGTAGTTGTCTCTCTCTTTACACTCTTATGTGTTCACACACATAAATGCTTTAATAAGTGCTTTCCCTTCCAGATCTATGATGTTAAATAGATTCATGGTTTCATGTAAATTAGCTGCGTGTCATAACTGGGTTTATTAACCCTTTTCAGTGGTGCGGTGTATACCCCAAGAAAGCGTAGATCCTCCTTAGTAGTAGTAGTAACAGTTATTAGCTATATTCTTTGGTTTCCATGATGCTTTGAAGACATAAAAAAGGGTGAAATTAACTCCACATTCACTTAGAAGTTCATGATGATGTTAGTGTTGGTGTTTCTCAAATGCTTATTTCTTTTTTGCAATGCAGCTAACTGTTTTTCAGTGCACGCAATGTCCTCCACCCCCGAGTCAAAAATCAAACGTGCTATTTCTCCAGATTTCAACGTGTCAAACTTGACAAACTAAAACTTCAGGTTCTCGATTAAAAAACCAGCCAGTATTCCCAGCGGTCATTCCTTATATACTTAGTTCAAAGTTCAAATAAATAAATAATTGTATTCCAAACTGGAGGTAAACAGAAGTATTCCCAAATGTCAGAGACTCAGAATGCCCATCAGCTGAGGTTCCTTGTTGCTATGGTCCAGTCTCTGCGCTGCATGGTCTCTAAGCTACCTGATACGTCGGTTTGAATTAAAACCTTGTCATAGCGATTTAAAAGTGAGACGTCAGAATGTGTGGTCATATGGCAGTATGTTTGTTGTACTGTTCCAGGGTTGCAATTTACTCAAAATCTCGAAAGAATGATTGTAAAAAGTTAAAAATAGAAATGGGACTCAAATTTGTTTTGTACATGCCTGTTAGGAATCAACTCCAGATTTTTCAATAAAGCCTCTTTTTATACCATTCCCACCAACAGGTTTCTTCTCTTCCGTGTATATGTGACTACCAGGTTTTTTCTACCATGCTACTGTCCAACTGCCGTCGCCAATAATCTGATTAAAATAACGTTAAGAAAACCAAGTCAATTCTATGAGTGAATTATACAATAGGACACTTTCTTTAAAACAAAAGCTATCTTTCAACCCAGAAGGGGCAGATACCTTAAGCAAGGTATGTAAAGTGCATACAATGTGTAAAATTGTAAGCTACTCAGGTCAAGGGTGCTTCCTAAGAAAATAATTATTGAAAGTTACAGCTTCAGAAAGTTTAGAGATTCATATAGGTGTTTGCAGAACACGTTTTCACTGAATTTACACCGGATTGGGTTTGGGGGGGGGGGGCAGATTGGAATGGGTGGGATATCTCTCCTCCAGCCAAAGACGATACAATCCTAGACAGCTGTATTGGGCTTTGAGGGTGAAACCCACATACGCAGAAGTGACATTTTTCAACCCAAGAAATGACAGACATAGGCACAGAGGGCTCCTTACACAGTGACTGAGGCTGTACCAGAGACAATTGGTTATGTTGTTTGTTTTTTACTTAAGTTATAACTTGGGACACTCATTGATCCCATACATATAAAAACAGAGACAAGGACAATACAAAATGTACTTTAATCACAGTGTGAACAGGACCTGTTGGCCACGGTTAATTAAATCCTCTTCTGCCCTGGGAAAGGCTTGAGCTGTCTGAGCTGCTTCTTCCTGTCGTTCACACAACCTGTTGCCCAGGAAACAAGTTATGTTTAAGTCATGATAAGGTCAGTGTGAACTGGAGTGCACCTAGGTAGTCCGATGTGAAGTACAGTGCATGCACATAGCCTAGTCCTTGCCAGCGTGCACCGTTACGATAACAGCAAGAACGTGGCATTTTAGTGTGTGTGTTTGAGAGAGAGATCAGGTACCTTGGTACGTGTGTGTGTGTGTGTTAGAGAAATCAGGTGCCTTGGTGTGTGTATGTGTGTGTGTATGTGTGTATAAGTGTGAGAGAGTGAGAGAGCACAAGTACCATGGTATGTGTGTGCCAGTGCGAGATCCCTAGGTACCTAAATGTGTGTTGGCAGTGAAGCAGGAGCTGCCCAGTGTCTCCAGGTTCATGTTTTCTCTGTAGACCGGGCCGTCGTTCCACATGAGGTCAAAGCCACCCACCTGCTTCTCTCTGCCTGTGAGCCTGAGTAGAATGCAGAGGGTCACAGGCGTCCGCCCCGACCGAGATGGCGGATGGATTTACACAACTCAGGGGTTTACACAACTCAGGGGTTAACACAACTCAGCCGATCCCCACCTTCCTTCCATGTCCACGATGTGCAGGGTGTCCTCCAGCAGGCGACACTTCATCTCGTAGTCCTCCGGGCTGCTAGCGGTGAGGGATGGGGAAGCGTTCACCTCGATCAGCCACCTGCGGTCAGATGGGAACACGGCGGTCAGACCCACAGGAAAACGACCAGGTGTGGTAGCAGTCGAGAGCTTCGCCTCTCCGTCGACATGCGTACACCTCTCCAGTTCTCTCATGAGAACACACAGACGGCAGTGTTGGCGGCTCGTGGCACAAGCAGAGGCACAAAGGCAGCCAGGTGTGACGGGGTCACGGCTCACGGTTTCAGGTCCCGATCCAGCAGGATGTCATAGCCGTACAGCTCGAAGCAGTGCTTGTCGTTGATGATGACCTTCTGGACACTCTGAAGGCTCCGCACGAAGATGTTGTCGATGTCCTTGAAGAGGGCCTCCACCGTTTCTGCCCCGTGCTTTGCCGTCAGGTATCGACGCAGCTGCTGCATCTGCCACTTACAGCCCTGTGAGGAGTTTTTCCCATGAGCCACTCCCAGAGGCCACCAATCAGCCCATGGCGATATAGAAACGAGCAGAGGCGCTGGCCTATGTAGCACCAAGCATAAGAATGTCATATAATTCCCACTAATGCACTATGTTAAGGAACGGACACACAGCATCAGGGCGCTTCAGAATTTTATGGACTTAATACCTTTTCTGGGTCATAATCTGGAGCCGTTTTCTGGACCGCCACATTGGTGAGATGAACATCTGTGCGTGGGAGCTGAAGTTAAGGATAGGCTACAGTGGAAGCCCTCATCCTGGAGCAGTCCCTGAGACTAAATGTCATCGAGTCAAGCATGAGAAGAGTGAGTAGAGTGACACCGAAGGGTGAGTAGAGTGGCATTGTGAAGTGAGAAGAGTGACACTGAATTTATCCTTAATGAAAGCCTGAAAGGTTCTGCAAGTTGTGTGGCAGAGGAGTACACACAGAAAAGATACACTGGTCATCGATGCTGCTGAGGGAGAAACGCATGCTGGAGAACCGAGCGAACCCGTCCCGATAGAGCCAGGCCTTCAGTGGGACATACTTTGGGACAAATTACAAGCAAGATGTGCATAATGCAATAAATAAACAATCTCAAGTTCATTACCTTCTGATTATGTTGACTGCAGAATTAAATATGTGGTATAACTGAACCTGCATACTTACTGATGTCACTAACACATAGACTCTCAAGTCAAATTTCCTCCCTGAAATAAAAAAAATAAACAGTGGTTTCGGTATGGAGCCAAATTTATCTCAAAAGAAAATGGGAATGTAAATAAAAAGCATTGCAAGTGAAAGTGAATTAACATTTTTGAAGCAGAAAAAATGTAACTGATTGAAAAAATGTACAATTAAAATATACAGAAAATTATTTCTAAATCATTCAGTGGATGTTTTTTTTTTTTTCCGGTCAAATGCAATCGCTCTACACACAATATCCCTGCCTCCATGCCAAAAAATAGAAATTCACTTTTGTCGCAATTCTTTTGTTTTAATTTATGTTCTTTTTGATCACTACTTATGAGCTCAATTTGGCTCCATAATCCTGAAATAAAGTATTTTGCAGTATTTTAAGTGAATGCTTGTTGGCGCTCATCTTCAGAATGTCAGTGTGCACTGGGCTCCGAATGTGGTGTCAGACAGCCAGCCAAGCATGCGTGGAGACGCACCGCCGAGGAGGTAGGGGCACTCTATGTAGCGCTGGGCCACGTAATTCTCCACCGGTGCCTCGTCCCGCTGCTCCTCGGAACGGCAGCCGTCCTGCATGAAAATGTAAGCGTTTAGAGCTTGTTCGGAGGTTGGGTGGGCCATGTGAGTCATGTGGATATGACGCCAACCTCCCGCAGGAAAATTTGACCATCATTTCTGTTATTTCATTATAACTCCTGGTGCCGGCCAGCAGAGGATGGACTCCCCCTTTAAGATGAGTTCCTCTTTGAAGCCTGGCAAGTATGTTGCTCCTATTGAACTGGGGGTGTGACAGCTTCAAATAAAAGCACTTGATTGGACTTAGCTAGAGAAACACAGAGAGTGCTATATATCTATAAATTAATGTTAAATTATGCCCCCTTAAGATCTTTTGAAAACAAAACGTTAAAAATCATTAGCTAACTTACTATTGTTAGCTAGCTAACCCAGACCTAACGTATCTTAAGATCTAAACTGCTATCTAGCACGCTAGCTAGCTAACAGTGACATCGACTAAGCTCATTACAAATGGAATCAATAACGTTAACTATACGTTAAAACCTCTATATTGTTTTAATAAACCTATTTTTATAGTTTTATAGCACCTCCTCACCTGTTCCGACTGAGTAGCACTTTAGCATGACTGCAGATTGTTGCATCGGCAAAAAAATTCTGAGCTCCTTCTAAAGTTCCCAATGGAACATGAAGGATTTTGCCATGTGGGACTGCTTTACTGCACTATTGTCACTATTGTAACTATGACTCTATTGAAATAACACAACAGCGTCCCCCTTCTCTCAAACTATTTCCAACACTGTCTTCATTTTCATTGTCACCAGGGCTTCTGTATTTATACTTTGGTGTGCTTCTTCCTGTTTGCCACGACTTTAATGCCACGACACGACTTGACATCTTTTAAACAAATACATTTTAATGCAAATGGAGTCAAGAGTCAGTTTTATTTATACAAGTTTTTACTGCTTTTTTCAAAAGGTGTTCCAATCAGCAGACTCATTAGGAGTCACGCATGTGACTTGGTTCGTTACCTTCCTCCAGTCCATGATGTCCTTGAGTTTCCGGAACAGGAAGATCCCTTTACCCTGCGACCGTGCCACCTGAATGAGCACAGCGTTCCAGGAGGAAGAAAAAAAGACTTTTAACACATACATTATTATACTAAATTATACTTACTCTTATAAAGCACAGACACAGGGAACCACCCACAGCTTCCAGCCCTGAAGGGGCCCTTGCTATAAAAAGGGTAAGTATTCAAAGTATCATAGGTTCAAATTCCAGCTATCATTGGGTGCCACTGTACCCACAGGAAGATAAGTAAACATAAATTGCTTCAGCAAATATCAAGCTACCTAAAAGTACAAATTGTGTCACAACCTGGATAAAGGTCTCAACTAACAAGCAATATGTTGCCACAACCAGTCTCACACATTGCTCTTACTTTTACTGGGAGCAGAGGGAATAATTAAACACCCAGAGGGACACTTGATTTAACCAATCAGCAGGCAGCATTCCCATATTCCGGAAAGTTCCCAGAAAATGGGAAAGACCCAACTGCATGCATTTCTCATCCTCACTGGCTTCATAATCCAGGTACTGCCTGGACTCCGTTTGAATTCCTCCACAAACAGGTGGTACTCGCTGGGCAGCTCAAAGGTGCGGGGAAAGAAGTCACACTTAGCAGCCTCCAAGCTGCCAGACTCCCGCTCCACGGCCTTACGGTACCTCTTCAGGTTTTTCACCATCAGGTTCTTGCGTGTCAACTGGTTAAAAGGAAATGGGAAGTGAAGAGCATCTGCAGGTGGTTTGAAGGGCAAACCATATCACCATTGATGCCGGTGGTTCCTTCCTTTGCAATCCAATACAGATTACTCAACGTATGACAGTCTGTCTTTATTCTTATGTAGAAAACCATTTTAGTCAATAAACGAGAGACATGCGGCTTCAACCGTATAAATGGAGTTTTAGTGGTCTTTTATCCTGTTTTTTTCCTGTTTATCCCGCTGGCTATATCCACAATTTGACAATGTTTCCACTGACCTCATAATGGTTGCGAAAGTGGCATATTCGCACATGCTCCTCCATGTAGGAGTGATCAAAATTTTCCCGCAGCCAGCTGACATCACACCAGTTGAAATCCCACTCGCCATCACTGTTTGAAACACACAAGCACACAGAGACGCACACGCACACACTCCAATTACTTCTCAAGGAAAGTCTGAAAACAAAGGAAACTAAGGAAGCATGCCTGAAAGACCAAACTCACTCCTTCACCTCAACCCATCCTGGTCTAAGGTGCAGGACGTCCTGTATGGTGTTTATCAATCCACACCTGTACCGCACAGTGCTCCTCCCTTCCCTACAGACACACATCAGCCAATCAGTTTATACCACGTGGACCAAACATGAATATTTTTGTGCTTTGTTGCTGGACACGGAGGACATTTTTTATAATAAGCCTATAGGCAGATGTTAATGTTGCCTTAATTTTGTAGCTAAATGGGCAGTCAACCTCTCACTAGCCTCTCCGAAATAGAAACGAAACGAAACTATTATCCATTCCAGATCTTTTCCAAAATGGGAAAACTTACCCCTCCTTTCTCTTTTGGTACCCGGAGGTACCTTTATATCCAGCAGTCTGAAAAAGTAAGGATTAATTTTAAATATTGATAAGCTATTATTACGATAGCTAATCAGCAACCAGATAGAACCATGCCAGCGATAAGCGAGACGTGTCATGGGTCGAGCAAGCTCGTGTGCTTGCTATACACGTTATGTTTTATTCAAGTTGGCATGATGAAATTTGAACGTGTAGATTATACAGGCGCGCATTTGTTCCCTTATTCTTCATAGTTAAAATCGCACCAGACATTTGGTGCTGTCTTCATGCTGCCAAGTCAAGTGACCCAACAACAAGTAATGGGCTGTATGCATGTATAAGGTCCTATAAAAGAATGCTCACTTGCAATGAAATATTATTTCTGGGTGCATTTCGTTTTTACTATATGCTTCTTGCCGCCAAGCTCTGGTTACAGGGAAGTGAAACAGTTAAAAAAACTAACAAAACAAAAACAGTTTTCAACAGCGCGTTTGAACAGCCAGTTAGGCAAGTACTACGCTTACTGATTTAAATTTGAATACACTAGTTATTTTTGTATTCTTTCATTGCATTTACCCCAGTGCTGTTTTGAGGGTATCAGAGTGCAAAAAATGGAAAATGCGATAAAATCGGGGCTCTGACTTTACTACGTCTCTTTAGAGGATCTAGCTCGTCTTGCACAAATTATCTTTCGCCCCGAGAAACATATCAGGGCATATAATTAAACATTACAGAACTTACCTTATTTTTTGACATTTTTCATCTTCTGGTTAATCAACAATTGTCTATCATCTGTTTCATCGCTGTTGCATAGTGACTTTGCTAACCACGACCAAGACGCTGTTGTATGTTACCATAGCAACCATCAATTTCCGCCATCAGGTTAGTTTAAACAATTAAAACAAATTAAAACGTCCGTGCATTCGTGGTGTTTTACACCCTGTTTACATAGAAAGCATACGGTTAAAACAAACAGGTACCTTAAATAAGCCCAACTGACTTTAAAAAAAAATGATATACGTCACATGAATTACCCTGAAAAACGCTTGGATTTCTTAACTGTCCTATTCAAATAATCCAGTTTATATAGATTTGATTTAACAACCGTCAAATTCAGTTACAATGACTGTGTGAGATGTGGGCGCTCTTTTAAAATACAAGGCAACATTGAATACTGTCCTCATGAAATTGATTTTTCAGAGTCCTGTCCTATGTATTTAACAATGTCCCTTTAGGTCTAGTGTATATTCCACAGTACTTAATCCACTGTGTATATTCCACAGCACCTCTGGTTTTAAGGACTTCTAGCTGATGTGACTATTGTACAACAACTTTAATGAATAAGGAGGATTCAGATGGTACAGGTGCAATAAATATGTATTTGCCTCCAATTAAATCAATTAAGCATGGACTTGCATCATTACTCGAACAAATGCAGTCAGTCATTCAAAGTTTCAAATTCAGCTACACAAGCAATAATTCCAGAACTGAAATTAAGTGTGTAATCTGGTGAATTCAGGTGTTCCAATAAAAATATGTTAATGCAACACAATTGAACCAATAAGAAATTCAATTTTGTCGAAAAACAATTCAATAAACAAATACTAGTTCACTTCATTTTGTGGTCATAAAGTGACATAAAGTGACATAAAGTGATATATATATATATATATATATATATAGCAATACTAATATATATAGCAATATTAATTTCACGGCATTAGACCACTGCCAGCTTTGCATAAACAATAAACAATACATTCATTAATAATAATTAAACAATTCACCTTAAAATAAAACTTTCTGTTAGCTAGTTAATTCCTTTTAATATTTTTTTCTGAACTTTATTTTCATAAACATGAAAGGAAAACGGATGACTGATACATACATTAAGCTTATATTGTCTTGCCAACTTATTTATGATTTATTAAATGGGGATGGATTGGAAAATTCATGCTCCATTAATATAATGTCTAAATGCATTAATTGGTCCATTGTAGACCACAGGACACTTTAATTAAGTTTTAATTTTCTCACCATCACCGTCGCCTCCTAGCCTCACTGCTCAATCCCTAGCTAGTGTAAGAGGAGCTTGTCCATCTTTTTTTCTGTCCTTTATTCCAATTAGCAGGCTATGTTAACTGTTTAAGAGTAAAAACCAAGACTGGAATGGATCTCAGGGGCCAGAGGTGAGGGAAGCCCTAGTTTACATTTTGAGCATATTGTTCATCCCTCCAGGCAGTTTAATTCCAAAAGCATCCAGTTTCATCTCCTGAACTTTGTCAATCACAGCCTTCACTGCTTCATTAGGTCCATCCGCCTCTGAACCGATCACCCCTCCTGCCACCCCCCCAATAATCGCTCCAACCACTGCTGAGGCCCCAAAAGCTATTACTGTCCCTCTTACATCCATCAGCTTGATATCTTTCAGCATTTTAACAGCCATAATTCCAACCCTGAGTCCCAACATAATCCCCACTCCGACTCCTGCTAAAGCTCCAGCCAGTATAGCTGTCATTTTCCGTATGAAGTCATTTGATCTCTCCGCCTTTTCCCTGGCCATCTTCCCGCAGTTTGCTTTCTCCCTCTCTAGGTATCGTTTCCTCTCCTCCAGGCTGGCTCTCTTCTCCGCCTCCGCTTGCCTCATCTCCGCCCTCTCTCTGTCCCTCTGCCCCTCTTGCTCCTTCGTCTCAATCGCTCTCCGTCTCAGATGCACTTCTTTTTCCTGGATTTCTGCTTTCCATTGACAGATAGGCCCCAGAAAGATTGTCTGGGAATTTCTAGCAAAAAAAAAAGGCAGAACGGTGAAAATAAAATCAGTCTTCCTGAGTTTAAAAGTTTAACAAAGGATATTTTCATTCATTCTATTTTATTTTTTTACTCCCTCCAATTTGGATCAGCTAGTTGCTGACCCTGACCCTGCCTGACCCTCACTTCTGCTGCTGCTGCTGCTTCTCTGCAGCCAGTTGCCCGGTAGAGTTAAACACGACAGAAACAACATGCTTCTAGCTGTCAAATCAAGCCGTCCACTTTCCGTCTTTCTTTACACAGCACTGCCAGCTAGGAAAGCGCCTGGCCACAGCCAACAATGACAGCAATGACATTTTTTTTGCCTGGGGGAAAGGAATACAAATGTTGTTGAAATTCTGTATTAAGTTTACCAACCCTGTGGGTATCACTTCTTCTCTCTCCTCCTCCCCCTTCATCTCCATTTCTCTTCTTATTGTAGCTTCTGCCTGTTCACTCACCCCCACAAACACAAACCAGGTCAATAGAGAAACAAAATTACATGCGTGTGTCTGTTTAAAGTACACGTTTCTTCTCTTACTTGATCTTTCTGACCTAACAGTTATTGTATATATACACAATGCTGTGTTTCTGTGTTTTCGCACATTTTTGAAACTTCAACCGAAACCTAATTTTAGATAAAAGGGACCCTGAAGTGAACAAATACAAAGATACAAACACCCAAATGCCCCCCTTTGAAAAGTATCCCAATAACTGGTCACTCCACCTTTAGCAGCCATAAATGCAACCAAATGCTTCTGTAGTTATTCTGCTCTCCACTAGCACCTCTCACATATCGGTTGGAATATTCCTTCATATAGATCTGCTTAAACTCAATCTTTGTAGCTTCTCAAGCATGAACTGCTCATTTCAGGTCCTACCGTGACATCTCAATGGGGTCAAGGGCTGGACTTTGACCAGACCATTCCGAAACTTATTTAAAATGTACTTAAATTTCTTATTTTTCAACCATTCTGATGTAGATTTGCTTGTTTGTTTCAGATAATTGCCTTGCTGGAGGCCAATCTGGGCTTCACCTCCAGCTCACGGACAGATGGCTTTACATTCTCCAGTGGACATCTGATACTGCGCAGAATTCATGATTAATTCAATGAATCCAGGTAGCAAAGCTTTCTGAAACCATGACACCATCTTCACCGTGCTTCCCGGTCGCTGTGAAGTTCTGACTGTGAAATGCAGTGTTTCATCCGTGACGGCCAAAAAGTGCTACGTTTGGCCTCTCCGTTCATCAAAACATTCTTCCAGCACTCCAGATAGTCATCCAGGTACCTTTTGGCAAACATTAATGAACGTCTGCCTTGCTACTCTGCAATTAATCAAATTTTTTGCCCAGTGTCTTTCTGATAGAATCATGAACACTGACCATGGTTGAGACAAGAGAGGCATGCTGATCACTAGATGTTGTTGTAGGGTTCTTTGTAAAATCCTGGATGGTGTTAAGCCTTGCTCTTTAGGAAAGTTTGGCAGGATGTCCACTCCTAAGAAGATTTTCTACTATCCAAAACGTCCTCCATTTGGACAATATTTAGCTGTTAATATTTGGCCCTTTTCCAGACTAGCATCAACCTTTTCCCATAGTTTTCTTTGTACTTCTTTGTATTATGACATGATGTGCAATCTAGCAGCTGTGTGTTGAGCACTTCTCTCTGATGGCAAGGGCCAAAGTTAATCAGATATAAATAAATTGCATTAACTAAGCAAGCAATACATTTTTCACACCAGAAGATTTTATTACCTTGCACACCAAACAAATGAAAGAAGCATCAAACTGCATTCGTCATTTGTTCTCTCAGACTCCCTCCATACACTGCATAACCTACTGAGATATCTGAATAAATGTGAAAGTCTGACCTTTTCTTTGCACTGTATATTGTACTGTATATTTTACTTTCTCTAAACTCTGTTGGGATTTTTTTGTATTGCTGTTAGTTAAAATTGCTCTTATTTTGGCACCAAGGGCAGTTTCTGTATTTTGTCTGTCTCTGGTATTGTGATTTTTAATGGGGTATTTTGTTGCCCTGGATGAAGGCAATCTGTTTACAAAAGAGTGTTTCAATCAATTATTATTATTTTGCTTTAGAAAATTGTATTGTTGGGATAATAGTCAGTATCTATAAGCAGACCCGGAATCCATTTCAGCAAAAATTACAATCCCAGTATTTTGACACAGTTTGTGGTGACAATTTTACACAAATAACAATCACATTAACATTCCATATTCCACATGTGTGTTAAGAGGTAAGGGTCAAAATAAAAATGTATCTTGAAGTCCATTACTTAAATTAAGTAAAAAACAAAAAATGTTTTTTAGTCTTTACTACTGTTCATAAAAAAGGTTTCTCCTTTGTTTTCCGTTTTACCTTCTCCAGCTGCTCCCGATCCCTCTCCAGCCTTCTCCTCTCCTCCTCCATCGTTCGCCTCTTCTCCTCCTCCTCTCTCTCCATCCTCTCCTCCTGCATCTGCACGGCTCTCTCCCTTCTCTCCATCTCCTCCTCCAACCTCTGGATCTTCTCCTCCTCTCTGCGGATCTCCTCTTGCCTCTCCTTCTCTATCCTCTGTGCCTCCTGCTTGATTTCCTCCTCCGCTGCTTGGTACATGGCGTCTGTGTAGCAGCCTCCTCCATTCTCCTTCACTATCCTGTCTACCTTTTCCAGCAGAGCTCGAACCTGCTCCCTGCCTTTTGGCTTTCCCACGACCTTCCCATTGTCGAAAACGTGACAGCCGCCCCCACAGCTCTTCACCAACCTCTGCAGCTCGGGGTTCTTCTCAACGAACCTGTTGGAAACATTTAGAGAGAAATTATCTTGAACTATCTTATTGAACTAAATAAAGTCAGAGCAGTCTTAAAATACCTCTTAATGATGGGATAGTAAAATCGTGCCCTCTCCTTAAAGGATAAAGTAAGTATTTGTGTCATATGTTTCCATATGTTGATACAACTGTTTATGTAAGGTGTGTGTATCGGTTTAATTCAATTTTTTAAATGAACAACATCCTGACCACTTCTTAACAGAACTAAATTGCAGTTCACTGTGATCCGATTCACATGTACCGGTGAGAAGACTTTCAGAACTAAAATTTTGCTCTCCGCCACCCCGGAGGTTCCTACTCACGTACAGCCTGGAAACAACCTTTAAACTCTGGGGTGTCAGACACAGATTAAAAGTATTTAATCAATTAAATAATGATTTCCTCTATTTGATTTTACTTTTCAAGGAATTTTAATTAATTAAAATTAAAAATGAATATTTTAAAATTACCCCCTGCTTTATTCAAGAAGGTTAGGGTTAGGGTTAGGGTTATCTCGTAGCCCATATCTATCCCCTCTTGGCAGCATACTGAGGCTATCACCTCTATGTTACTATATCGGGTCAGCTTAAATGGCTAGTAGCCCTAAATTTTTCAAGGTGTGCCGATTGAGGCTGTGTGGAGAGATTTATAGCTCCCTTGTTCCCTGTACAAAGTCCCAGACTATTCATAATATTATGGATGGTCTTTGCCCCATTAAACATGGCCACCGCCTGTTTTGCGCTGTCTGTTAGTATTAGCAACAAGTTACTATATAGCATGCCAGTGCTAGACACTAACTTCTGAATTTCACTGTACACTGTGAAACCAATATGTTCATGGCATTGTTAGACAGGCTATAGTACAGGATGTAATTTATTCCCATGTATAACCACTGTATGGTTTGAACTGGATGTTCATTTTAAGGTTTTGTACAATACTGATTCCTTGCTTTCTCCCTTTCCCCCTCCAGAACCAAAAATCTATATATAGTTACCACACAGGCATGCATATTGTATCAACCATAGACCCGTACACAAACTGATTATCCTACACATACCTGTACACTCCCTTAGCAAGTAACCACACCCCGTTGCCATAAGTATCATAGATACTCCAAACATAAATGAACACACACATACACACACACACACACACACACACACACACATACCATTCCAATCCGTGTAAAACATACTGAATGCTTTACTTCTTTGTTTGCCTTGAATTGAATGCAGACACTCCCTAACTGGCATCCCCTCCTCTACATGGCCCCATGCATATTTTATTATTATTATTATTATTATTATTATTATTTTTATTCCAACCGTACCCCTCTATAGGCTCCTTTAACTCGTCTCCTCGGCTGAACAGGACCAGCATGTGTTTGGCAGCTTCCTGGCTAAACGTCTTCATGATCTCCATGGCAGTTTCCTCCTCCTGCTGCGTGTAGCGCCCAATTGGGAACACCAGGAGGAAAGCATGGGGTCCTGGAGCGCACAGCGAGATGCAGCAGGACAGTTCCTTTCTCAGAGACTCGGGGGACAGTTTGGTGTCAAAGAACCCTGGGGTGTCCACAACAGTCAGCTTGCGACCGCCAACTTTGACCGTGGCTTTGGAGCAGTGCTCAGTCACAGAGGTGGAGGTGGATTTGGAGGCAAATTCCTCGCTGCCCAGGATGGTGTTCCCACTGGCACTCTTCCCAGCGCCGGTCTTCCCAAGCAGCACAAGCCGCAGTTCTGGGGCACAGTACTGTGAGCGAGACTGTGAGCCAGGCCCTGGAGTGAGAAACAAACTTCATTGCATCTTTGAGGTTTAATTTGCTCCTTTTCTGGATCTGCACTGTTTTGTATAGCTGCTCCATCACTGTACTTTTAGCACCCTTATCTGAAGTTAGTTTAACTGCTACTGTAGTAATAGCAGTAGTCGTTAATCGTTGCAGCTTGGTTCACTGTTCAATGGCTTAAACATATGGGTATTTACTTAGATACATCTATAATATAAAAAAAGAGGTACAATGAGGTACAATTGAACAGTTTGATAACAACTGTATCAAAGTCTATCTCGTTATCTCACATATATATCCCGCTTGGGTAGTCATGTGATGTGACACCCCATTAAATATTCCACCATTAATGAAAGCAGTTGATATTTGCTATATTACTAAACAGAAATTAAACGTATATTCTACACTGAAAGTTTTATTCAACGCTTAGAAAATAACTGCCGATAATTCAATCTTAACATTCAAATTAAGAGCCAGTTTAACAAAGAGTAAGTACAATATACTGTACAAAAGCTACAGTCTGCAGTGCTTAATCAAGAGTAGTTACAAAATGAAGTACAGCTTGTGTGGTGACACAAGATTAGTTATATCAGGGTTAGATCAAGAGTGCCGTGAATGCAGTGGAGTGAAACAGTCGCCATTACACGAATAACACAGATAAACAGTTCTCAGTTCACAGCCGACTTGTAAGATTAAGATATTGAGAATACTGACTCTCTCTATGAAAATAAAGCCCTCACCCATTTCCAGTTCAATGGTTCTTATTCCCTTTGGAAAGTCTGTTATGGTTCCTTCTTTTCACAAGTTCACACCAAAAGTGTGTGCTTCGTGCTTGTTAATACTCTTCCTGTGTTAGTTATGCAACTGAAACTTATGTTTCGCTTTCCTTTCACCAGGAAAGGGTGTGTGTGTGTATGTGTGTGCCAAGGTTAATATAGTTTTGTGTTTTTAGTTTAGGTATAATACATTTTTTAGTTTAAATTCCACATTCTAATTCAGTTTAGTTTTGGTTAGTTTCAGACCTCGTCGTTTTTTTTTTGTTTTTTTTTGTTTTTAACCAATTTTGGTTTCGCTAGAGGGCTAAAGGCATGGG
Organism: Hiodon alosoides; assembly: GCA_025775065.1. Classification (NCBI taxonomy): domain Eukaryota; kingdom Metazoa; phylum Chordata; class Actinopteri; order Hiodontiformes; family Hiodontidae; genus Hiodon; species Hiodon alosoides. The sequence goes on along the minus strand of JAOYSI010015080.1, from coordinate 11,061 downwards.
TATATAACAATAGCTGTTTATGTGCTGTTTACGTGGAATGTTCACTTAATCTCTAAAAAAGAAATGTCGGCTCATTGCACCCTCTTTTGCAACCTCCATTAAGACTGTTTGGACAGCACATCACGTCAAAATTTAAAACATGCAATCGGTAATATCTTATCCCATCGTTAAGATCATTTGGCGTCTACTCACATTGTAAATCCCTTCCCAGACAAAAATATAGGTAGTTTTTAAATGACACAGCTAATTATGAGCTAATTATGTAACATGGGTTGCTATGACAGGATCTACTGTGGGTAACATAGCTAGCTTCTTACCTTGCATAAGCTAGATCAGAAGTCTTTTTTTTTTTTTTACTTTGTATTATTTATATTTGTATTATTAAGTTGATGAAGAAATCTTGGCAACAAATAGATAGTAAGACATTCAAATAAAGTTAAGGTGCTATTGATATTACTGTATTGACCAGGTTTCTTATCTCTTTTGATCAAAGTCCTGCTCAAATCTCTCCTGTGTTAGGTTCATTTGGTATCCAATTATTAACCCACTTGATTTTACTAACCTGCTTGATTTAACCAATGCTTTAACTTGGGTTTCACTTATTTATACACCTGCACTAATTCCTTTTTAATTTGGTTTTTCTACTACATGCATGATTTCCTCTAAACCAACAATGTCATATCATGCAGACTGGTTCTGATTAAATAAAGAATTGATGGTAAACAATAAAATAATCTGTAATACTTTCAAGCAGCACTGTATATTTGGAGAAACCTGTGGAGAACTTTGGGGGAAAGGCGGAGGGCAGGGCCCAGATCCGAGCGTTACTGGAGATGGTGGACAGGGTGGTTGAGGAAGCAGATTCACAGATTAGATGTACCAGCCAGTGAAGAACTGGAATGCTGTCTGCAGACACAGGGAGAGGCAGAAGCATGTTTTTGGTTTCCTTCCCCAAGGTGTTTGTCTTAATATCATGCTGCAAACTGGCTCAACCAGTATTCTGATGAATGAAACTTGTGACTCAAAAGCAAAAAAAATGTGTTGTACATTTTAAAATTTCATTTGGTACATTTTCAGAACTACGGGTTTTTAAATTAATGAGCAGGATGTGCCCTGTAGCCCTGAAGGAGACTGCTGGCATGTGTGTGTCGCTCTCTGTGTTAGACCTTGGCATTAGGTGGGTCTGCTTGGCTTTAGTGGGGCTGGAAGTTTGAAAGATAGATAAGAAGTGGGCAGCTTGAAGAATTGTGGACTAATGCCTCAACCACAACTCCACCTGTTTATATTATAGTTATCAGATATGTTAACATAAAAACATCAAATAACTTGACCATTGTCAATTGAAATTGAAACTGACGATTAAATTAAATGTTTATTTTATATTTTAAAAGAATTATACACTGAAAATTTAAGCTTTTTAATAGTTCAGTTAGTTTTTGTAAAAAGACAGTTGTAGACTTCTTTTCCCTTAGACTGAGACTTTTAACATGGCATATATATATATATATATATGTGTGTGTGTGTGTGTGTGTGTGTGTGTGTGTGTGTGTGTGTGTGTGTGGTGATCAACAAAAGCCCTGAACATAATCTTTTTTAGTCTTTTGTCGCCCTCAGGCGGTGTCCAGGTGAATTTAATTTTTAAAAGGACACCTTTTGAAGTTAATGAAGGAACAGCTGCTAGCTCTTATTTTTTGATAGAGTAACTGATTCTGGTTTCTGGTTTATAAGCATTCACAGCTCTCAAGCAAATTCCACTTGACTCACTCACCTATCAGTCAGACCCTCGCATCCCCAGCCCACAGGTGTCTTCTCTCACGGTGCTGGCTAAATTCTCCGCCACCAGAGGCATAAACGCTCACCACTTGTGCTGCCGTATGGTCTCTCCCATCTCAGCCAGGGTCAGAAACTCTGATGCCATGTGCCATGTCTCATTTCGTCCATCAAAATGATAATTATTGATCTGAAAATAAACTTAATCTAGTTCATTGACTAATACCTTAAAGGGACAGGTATCACCCTACACCACAGGGAGTTCAACCTGTTCCGGTTGCTCAACAGCTTCTACAGATCTCCCCTTTCTCTATCTAAACTCGCACTGATGCATGTGCGTTCTTAGTCTATTCATTGTGCCAGTGATGAATTTGCAACCCTGAACTTTGCACTTAATTAATGCCTCTCAAGTCAACTAAATTCCCTCAATTCTGTAAATTGTATGTTCCTGCTTTTAGCTGTAGAGGGCGAAAAACACAATTATTATTGTTTGTCAAACTTGTCAACAAAAGAGTTCTGGAGTTCTGACTTACTGAGACAAACTCCCATTTTGGGATCTTCCGAGTCACTACAAAGCACAAGGTGAAACTCTACTTCATGGCTAATGTCTTGGTTTAAATTCAGCTTTAGGAAATAAAGAAAGCATAATAACTTCAATTATCCATCATAAACAAGATCAGACTCATGTCAAGAATTTAAGCACGAACAGCAAAATGTGTTTACAAGAGAGGAACGGAAAACGTATCATAATCGTCAAAAAGCGGACACCCAAGCTGACCACATGCTTATAAACACAAAGTTAAAATCACTCCAAGGCTCATCTTTTGCATGTGTGAGGACTTGGCTGGAGGAGAGATGGCGGTGTGGTCGAGGGGAGGGTGGTTGCAGGGTTGGAGTTCACCTCCAGCAGGAGAGAAAACCCGTACCGTGGCTTAAGCTGCACGTGTTTCTGCTGAGTTTCTGCTGGCTCCTCGCCTAGGGTGAAACAGCGGTGTGACTGTGCCCCCACTTCCCCCAGTCCTTGATGCTTTTGGACCAAAATTAAGCTGTTATTTCATTCACAGCAGGGTCAGAGAAACACTCAACAGGAGGCTGCAGCGGGATATATCGTCCACAAAAAATCTCCTGTATCTCCAGTTTATCAAGGACAAAGATAAGCAACTACAGACAAGTCGAGCAGCTGATTAGTTTAATTGAATAATTACACTGAATATTAATCAAATGAGCTGTAAGTAGGACAAATACCAGACAATTTCTGTCCAACCTTGCAGCATGCACTTTTCCTTTTGGCAAATTAATTTAATTAATCCATTATTGTAATTATAACCAAATAATTGGGCTTGTAAGCTTCTCGTTAAGTAATTATTGCAGTGGTGATTAAACCATTATATTGAATATGAACCCACCACAGACTGAAGTTTCAGAGGAATGGTGACATGGGCAGATTACTCTTGTCTATACAAGGTGGAATGATTCATCTGCAGTACATGAAAACTGCGATATTATCTGGTAGCTTAACAATGTGTGAAATAAACATTAGCTCCTATTTATCTTACAGCCACACATCTGTAACACGTTGTTAGTTACTTATCAGACACTTTTATCCTCTGATAAACTTTGAAAGCTTACAATTCACCCACTTTTACTGTTGGGAATTTTACCTTGCTTAAGATACAACAGGAAAAGCGAGACTTGAACAAGCAATCTTTCAGTCACCTTAACCACTACACCTCAGTAAAAAAAATTATGCAATAAAATCAAAATATATATTGCATGGCAGTTGGTCGGTGTGAAAATAACTGTTATACAAAAATACCTCTCTGAAGCGCTGATGGACTGCTTGTTGGTGTAATCTTATAATTCTAATAAAATTAGTCACTCAACTATGGCTTCAGGGCTAAAAAAATATGGGTACATTTAATTGGGGAAAATATATTGCACACAATAGACACCAGAGTTATGAATGCCGCACACCCTTAAGTCCTTATGTAACCCCACAGGAAGCTTAATTGTCTTCCTGCTTCAGTGGGTTGTCACAGGGCTGCTGGCCAAACAGTTCAGTGACGTGAAAATTGTTCATCAAGCAATCAGAAGCATTCTTATTATATAGGATTTGATGTGTAATGTACTTTGGCATTGCAGCATTTCACACTCCTCCCAAAGTTGAAAGGGCAGTGGTTTGTCTTCGTCTAGCTTGTACGTTTGTTTGGATTGCTAGGGTCCTATGGCCCACCAGTAAGGCTCACAAATGGCTGCCAAGCAACGACTGCCAAGCAACCACTGCCAAGCAACGTCTCTTGTGTTTCATTTTATGAGATTCCACGTAATGAAGTCTTTGGAGAAGTAAATCTTTATTATGACTGGTCTGATTTTTGTTTTGAGTGGGGACTCAGAGAGGGATCATGATTAGAGACGAAGCACTAAAATTACTGGCTAGACATGATATCATGCATCACTGCCAACGTGAGCGACAGCCATGCGGGTGATGGATGTAAAAAAACGGCGCGACTGTAAGCCACATTGTAATGTGTCCGCTTTGTTGAAGGAGCTGAAGTCACACTCAATCCTTTAGACAATGTACACTGCCCTTGGATAGTCCAAAGGAGGGGCCAACCCCATCCAAAAGATCAAAAACAAATAAAACCCTGAGACTTCACGAAGGCCTGAGAGTCACCTTGACGACCTAACTTCAGCAGCTCAAGGTGAGGTGACCTGTCACAGTCTGGGGAAGATTTACCAGGCTGCTGTTTTTCGGAGGGGGCAGGGTCCATGTTGGCCACAGTGCATACCATCCCGGGTTCTTCGCGGTCATGGTTCGCGGTCTGATCTAACCCGTGTTTCAGCATTCGGTTCACAGTAACCATCCCAGCTAAATCAAAACTTTGACTTAGTTTTTTCTTTGTTGTGGATGTCAATATTTAATCAAGGTTTTGCAATATCGGTTCTAATAATAACAATAATAATAACATTTCAAATCAAAGGCACTACATGTGCACGAACCAGATTTTCATATGCTCTCCACCAGTGGTGCTTAAACATACAAAAGGGCATTGCAAAAAAGAATGTTTCTTATAACAATAATAATGGGGTTGGGACAAAAGGGGCAGAGGCTTTAAGTGAAGGCTTTGGCTGTAGATAATTTCAAATCTCCTCGTTAAATATATTAAGACTTTTCAAATATTACATTTTTCAAACTAAAAGGCAGTGCATTTTATTTGACTGTGTTTGCCTTTTACAGACCATAAGGCAGTGCATTTTATTTTACTGTGTTTGCCTTTTACAGACCGTAAGGTAGTGCATTTTACTTTAACGGAGTTTGCCATTTTACAGACCATAAGGCAGTATATTATACTGCTGTTGCCCTGCGTTTCCATTCCTCTATAATTTGGGGCTGTGAGGACCATAGGCGTCTCGGGACTAGACCATAATTGTCAGGATTACTAAGAGGCCAAGTAAATGTCAGACCCCTCTGTTGTTCCTGGAAGGGTTATTCAGACCCTTACTCTGAGTCAACGCCTTGCTATAACAGAGTCTGGCTGTGGCAAGAGGAGGCCATAATAAATCCATACCATAAAAGTCCACAGGTTTTTTCTCTCTAACACACAGCATCCAAGGTGTATTAGTGTGGTGCTTTTGATTAATGGCTGATCTGGGACGTGCACAGGGACATTGGGTTTTTCCTTGCTATCTACAGTCGGGCCCCATTAGGCATTTCTGCCACTGGATTGTTCCAATTTGTACGAAACATGCAGCGCCAGACTCTGCCCGTCTGTTGAGGCTCCATCCCTCTCACGTGGGTGCTCTAGGGATGTGTTCATGGAATGAAAGTGCTTCATGAATGGAATCTGACCCGTAAACCCTTGAATGTGGGTCTAGGCAGGTACGTTCGCTTTCACGATGTGTCATAAATAATGAAGATGCTGGAAGCTCTTAGGGACCCGTATGACCCCATGTTTGTGCAGCTGGACGGAGGGTGTGGAGGTTTTCCTGGAATTATCATCCATATGTAGAGGTTGATAAATCAAGGAAGAGGCCCAATGTACACCTGCCTCCGTGAAAGGGTTACTTCACCAAAGTCAAACATCTAACACAATGAATAAGAGGACAGGAACAACCCCAAGCCCTTGCCTCACCCCTTGTTGACCTTTTCCTTTGCTTCTCTGCTAACTTGGCAATGCATCAGATTTATGTGTCTCCATAGAAACAGTCATTTGGAGTGCAGCCCTGATTAATCCTTCACATTTGCACGCAGGACCCCAAATCTTCACAAACAGAAAAAAAGCACCCCAGACATTATTATCCAGGGGGATTTACAAAGCTCATGCACTACTCATTTTCACTGACTGATAATTACTCTCTGCTGGGAGCTGATCATGTGACCCTACGGCCACAATCCTGGCACCTTGACTGCTTCACTCCAGGCCCCTGTCTGCACAGCTATATAACCCATGAGTTGTCATGGTAAAAGTGTACATACCAAGTTTGGTTTGCCTTAGTTGTTTAACAGCTTCCACGTTTGAGGTAACAAAACATGCGAAGTGGCTAGAGACTGTTATTATCCAAGAAACCTGCTGGCAGTTTAGACAGGAAGTGATATGGGCACCTAAAAGCACCTAGTTTTGTGTTTGTTGTGGGAGAGAGTGGATAGTTGAGAATACTGGTGAATGCTAATTGAAGTTCCCTAAAACTGGTTCAACCATTGAATTGATGCTGATTGATTTTGTTTATGTCCCTTCTGTTTATGTTTCTTTGTTTCTTGGTTTTTTCTTTGTCTCACAGTAAAAAAATAAATAGTTCACCCTGGGTGAAACATTGAGGCTACATTTGAGTCTGCCTCCTACTGTACTCCAAGCCTTGACTACCTGGTTCCCGACTCATTTTACAGAAACCGGCCCAGGAGTTGCCGCGCTTCTCTTTGGTTAAAACCAGTTTTTCTTGATTAATCAGTTCCCACAGCATTTTGCTCATAGCGAATTACTACTTGATATTGTGCTAAAGTGCTGCTGTTGAAATTCTTCCGGAATGAAGGTCCTGAAATGTGAATACACTCTCTGGGGTCCTGAAACGTGAAGACACACTCTGAGGTCCTGAAATGTGAATACACACTCTGAGGTCCTGAATTCATTCAGGTATTTGATTGACCTCAGCATTTAATGCCTTCTGGTATCCAAGATGTGTTTACCACTCACATTCAAGCAGGTGACAAAGAATACACAGAATCAAGTTTCACATACATGTTAGGTAAAATAAATAATCAGTGATGATATCCAATGTTTGCAAATGACATCATCGCGATTGAAACTGAAAATCTGAATCATGGGAGCCCTATGCCGGTCAGCGCCTTTACCAATGCAACCACTTTATCGCATGTTTTTGGTTTCAGGTCAGGACATGTAGGAATAAGCCACTGTGATAATTACGCATTCCACTATGGGGCGCCAAATGAAAATGTTAACTTCCCATGCCATTTTTATCCATTAGTTTATAATCTTACCAAGCATGTTTTAAAATAAATCCCAAATATACATTTAACTAATATCCATAATCCAGATTTGTAAATTACATATTTAGCTTATGTCCTAAATCTGGAGTTACATTAATATATTTATGTTAAACTGATATCCCATTGACTGTAGTAAAATATGAAGTGGACTCAGTTTAGAGCACTGTCTGTTTCCTGCAAGGTGTGAAATTTTCCTCGTCAGGTTTTAACAGAACCCTGGTTTGCTTTGCTTTCTAAAGCTTCTCCCAAAATGAGGGGCTTATGTTGTTGCAAGTGATTCCCCAACGGGGGAGAATTGCACCTCTTGATCTGACTCTTAATTTCAACATGCCGGCTCTCTGTTTGCTCCGCCTCCTCTGGACGATTTCAGCAGACTGTCTCCTCTCGACGCCCCCACATTTCTCTGTTTGTAGACTCGTGGAAGCTCTGATTGCAGTGCGGTGTTTTTGCTCCAGAGCTCCGATGATTACACGTACCTGAAGGCGTTACATAAGGGCCTCCCAGCTATGCGAGTTGGCATCACATACTGGGACTGGGACATTGCTACGTTTATGATGGTCATTAATTACTCTTTGAAGACTCTCTGAGCTCGCTGGCTGGTTTTACACCATAAACACCTTTTTGGTGATGTGGATTGTTATTAATGCCGCCTCGTATCACATTCTCCTCCCTCCTGGCTCGGCTTATGGTCATGGCAAAAAAGAGGCGGGGATCAGAGAACAGTTCAGCGCGTTTCAAACAATTCTCTCTCCCAATTGAACTACACTACTCGTTCCCACACATTGTTGATGCTAAAGGCTATTTCAAAGAGCGACAGTGTTAGCATTGAAATGAGCAAGACCAGGTTTCATACAAGGCCTGGAGGTCTCAGTGTCAGCGTTGGAATTAGTAAAACCAGGTATCGTACAAGGACTGGAGGTCTCAATGACAGCGCTGTAATGAGTGTGACCAGGTTTTGGAAAAAGGCCAGGGATGCCCAGTGTCAGTGCCTGCAATATTGTGTGTTGCTAAGTGTGTGTGAGAGAGAGAGAGAGAGAGAGAGAGAGAGAGAGAGAGCGAGAAAGAGCGAGCGAGAGCGAGCGAGCGAGAGAGAGAGAGAGAGAGAGAGAGAGAGAGAGAGAGAGAGAGAGAGAAGAGATAAGCATGTAAGCGTGTATGATGTTGATTTTGGACAGATTACATTAAAACCAATGACTACTGTTGCTCCCACAATGCCTTGCTCTTTACTCTATGCAATTGGCACAATTAGTCTGAAGGTGAGCGGTCCTGCTCTTTTAGCTTGTTTTTGTTTCCCCAGGGTTTCAAGCCAGGCGTAATGACCCAGATTAAAACCTTCCTTCAAATATAGGTCTTGTGGTTTTCTCCGGGCTAAAGGTTTCGAGAAATAACCGAGATGAGACTGGAAAATTTGTCCCTGACAATCTAATGTTTGTAGTACAGGAGAACTTACAGCAGTTTGCACTAAAGTAGAACTGTGCATTTTCAGAATACCACTGCACATCCTGCAATATATTTAAGTGATGTTTTCGTTTAATTAACTTGGCATTTGCAGTTTAATAAAACGTGCTTGATCATGTTCAAGTATTTTTATTGTCCACTGGGTAGCGCTGAGCCTGTCATACACTCTTTTAAACTATACATTTCTCACTCGGCAAAAGAAAGAAAAAAATGCCGCCAGTTTTTAAAATAATTAGAGTCATTGGCTGTGTCTGAAATCGCCCAGTCGTTCACTCATTCACTATTTCCTATATTGGGAATGTCAGTTAGTCCACTAAATTTCAGCAGTGAGTGAAAGAAATGATAGACCGATTTCAGACGATGACGTAAATTCTACGTCAGAGAGCACTCGGGAGCTGTCGCAGGAATTTTGTCATGAATATTTCACCTGTGTGGTTTCATGAATTTTGTCATCTATAAAAATATCATTCTTTAATATGAAATTAAAATGTTTTACTGTGCATACCCCGTGTTTTTTTTTTGCATTAATAAAAAATGAATCATAATACAATTAATATTTTCGCTACTGTTCATTCATATGCTTATTACATTAATGATAGAAAGACTTGTCATGTTTATCTATATATTTTATTTTTCATAAAACTATAATTAAACAGAATGAAAACGCTACTGTTATATACATATATTACAATTTTTTTTAAATTAGTCCGGAGGCAAACTTGACACAATGGATTGCTTCCTATTAGAATTAATGTTGACCTGATAGTCCCATTAGTGGTTACTAACGCTATATTGAAATCGGGAACTATGCGTTAAGCCACTATACGGTGGCAAAGACGTTATTATTAGTTTTTTTGTGTGAGATTTTTGTAGTTCGAGTCCCTGGATTGCTTAGTTAAATGAACTTTTGCGTTTCTGTCATTAAATAAATGAAAAACTACTAGAACAGCCTTGCCAACAGGATTCGTAACCAACACCTCAGTAACCATCTTCCCACTAATTTAACTTCATGAGCCATTCAGAGATTCAAGGGTGCTTTATATCACAATTAATCTTGACCTGATAGTCTCATTAGTAGGTAATAGAGCTATATGGAAATTGGTAACTATATATACAGCCATCCTTTGTGGCGAAAGGGTTACTCGGTATTCTTTGGTGTCAGAGGTTTGTGGTTCGTGTCCCTGGATTGTATATTTAAATGAACTTTTGCATTTCTGTCGGTGATTGAATGAAAACGAATTAGTCCAGCCAATCAAGCATGCCAGTGGCTAGGAAAAACTCCCTAGGCTGGCAGGAAGAAACCTTGAGAGTAACCTGGCTTAATGGTGGAGCCCATCTTCCGCTGGCCGGTACTAGAAGCTGAATTAAACAATCCAAAAATGTCCATATTGTTTGATGCTCTCCAGTCAAGGAGTTCTAAGATATTGTAATATCCGGAGGAGAGTGTTGGGGGCCCAGATGGCTGGAGTCCTGTCTAATGGTCCGCTGGTTGCTGTGGTGGAAGTCTCTCGTGATTGCTCGAAAGAGAGAGAGAGAGTGCATTGTAAATGGTTACCTATGGAAGCAGGATGATCAGGTAATTTGACAATTTGAAAAGTGAAACTCTGTGTGTGGTCACAGCTACTTACATCTATGGCAGCATACAAAGAGGGTGAGTGCCGGAAACAACACATGGCCATGAAGGTGGTCCGAACCCATCCCGCTTGATCAAAGGCAGAACCTAGCCAACTAGAGGGGAACCACCAATGATGGAGCGACAACAGGAATGGTTCTTATCACCAAAAAATTTCTAATAGCCACCTTCCCTTCACTGTCACAGTCCCCCAATTGACTATATACAAGTTTGAAAAGATGCGTTTTTAACCTTGCTTTCAATATAGAGACTGTGTCTGATTCCTGCAGAAATTTTGGGAGGCTATTCCATAGTTGTAGAGCTCTAAATGCAAATGCTCTACCTCAAGATTTTGATTTGGATATTCTTGGTATATATAGATTCCCAGCCTATCGTGAGCGAAGTAATCTAGATGGGACATAGGGGACTGTAATATATGTTAGATACGAGGGAGCTAGCCCATTTACAGCTTTAAAAGTTAACAAAAGTAACTTAAAATCAGCCTGCTGCCTTATTGGCAGCCACTGTAATGAAGCCAACACTGGTGTGATGCGATCATATTTCTTACGTCTAGTAAGGATCCAAGTGGCAGCATTATGAACAACTTTTAATGTATTTGTGGCTGTATTTGAGCCACTTGATAATATAGCATTACAATAATCAAGTCTGGAAGTAACAAAAGCGTGGATTCATTTCTCTGCATCCCGATCACCTAAAA